>JARHVA010000323.1:3522500-3727500 GCA_037957365.1 Torreya grandis
ACACAAATTTTATTGATATCATGAAAGTTGGGTACATTCTCATGAAACCTATAGGCAACTTAGGAAATTTTATCTCAACTTTATCCTTTGTCCTAATTGATCATGAAATTATGATTTGTGAATTTTATCAAGTATATGAAAAGGTAGCTAAAGTTCATGATTACAAAATCAAGCATAAAACTCTTAATCAAGTTAATGCTCATCTTGCTAGATATAAAGGTCCTTTTCCTAATCATTAATATAATATTACTCAACCTCATACATCTAATGTTGTGAAAACTTTAATTAACCCTAATTTTATAACCAATAATGAAAATGTAGTCAACATGAACAACATGAGTGTAGTATCATATATTCATCCTTATCTAGATTATAATTGTAAAAACTTTCCTACTTTTTGCACCATTAACAATACTTATCCATATCACTTCATGGATATTGAAAATATATAAACACCACATAATCCCACCTCTATTAATATATATACACACATGACACACTCTATTCCCTTACCAACTGTCCAAAATGTATCAAATAAAATGATACAATTTGATCCCCACTCTTTTTACTTGACTAAAACATATTATAATTTGATATCATCAGCCTCTCCCATCTCAAAAATAACTACTTCAAATTTTGTGAATCAATCTACTTTCATACCTACATATACACTCATAACATCAACCACCTCAAGGGAGTCAATTCTTAACTTAAATACACCATATATGATATCATCCAATCTCAATACTTGGACAACCTACATTGAGCAAGTACAAAAAACATACTTGATATCATTATTAATTTAAGTACACTTTCACTCCTCCTTCAATGAGCTTACTTCAACTTTATGCACATTTATCCAGTACAGTTCAAATTAGATATGATGAATGAGATTCTATAACTGAAATTTCTTGCCTTCCATCTCAAATTCATTTTATATAACTCATGAGGACTTCCCCTCATCATCATAATCATTTAATGCAACTTTTATTTAAAATGAATATCCCTCAACCTCCACATAAGAGGTAAGAATCTACCTTATCGAGGTTTGAGGATAATATTATTAAATAATGTGAGGAAAAGTTGATACAAATTGATGAAGCTATATATAATTATATCTCACTCAAATTTATTATTGACTCCATGATTATTAATGAAATATTACTTCATGTGGATGATCCTCCTTTAATCATTAGTGTCCAAATGGGTGATATTCAAGTCAAACATGCCTTGATCAATGAAGGATGTGGAACTTGCGTTGCTTCCATTAACTTTATTAATACTCTTAGATATTATGAATGTAATAATAATATACCCAAAGTATATGATAAGGCTATGATTAAAGACACATGCCTCATCTAGATTTTGTTTGTCTTGTCATCATAATTACTCTTGTCATATTTTATAATAAAGAAATGATTTTTAATTTATACATATCATATAATATTTTACTTGAGCGATCTTGGACACACTGCATTAGAGATATTGCTTCTTATGCATGCCACTATGTCAGATTTCACCATAATGGTGCCATATATAAGATTCAAGAAGACACTAATCCTTGGAATTTTGAACAATTAGAAGATCATGGTGTTTTTGAAATATATACCTTTGAACCTTTGCCTAGCATCCCATTTCATGAATATCATTTTTTTTTATATCCCATCAATTATTATCATGGTTAAAACAAACACCTCAAACTTGTGAAAAACATACCTCATAACCTATTAGATTATGATGATGATGATCCCAGTAAGATCAGTGTTAAGATCAATACCTTAGATCTCCCTCCTACAATTATTAATCAATTACCCCATCTTAGTGACCTTTTCCTCACTAGAAATCGAACGATAAAATCCCTACCTCAATAGTCAAGCCTAAACAATCAAATTTTCATTTTTATTCAACCGATAAAATTAATTGATGCCATCCATATCAATATTCATGCATTAGATTAAAATGATTGCTATTCCCTAGATGACCTATTCTCAGCTAGTTATGCTCAAACCAATGATGTAAAAAATATTCATTATCGATATTCTTTACAACATTGTTATGAATATACTTTACATGTACATACCATTCAATTGGTACATGTAAACCCTTCTCCTTATACTACACTTGACATTAGTTATTCTTCCATTGATGCTAATAGGTTTGAGATGGATTAGGTATTAGTTTATACACATTCTAATATAGTCACCTCTGAGGCTCTTAGGGGTATGTTCCTAGATCATGCCATGACAAGATATTATTGCTTTGATATAAATTTTGATCCTTCAAATAAATTTTCTCCAGAGATGTTGGTTATATTACTCTGACCTACATCAAGGTTATCTCTTAAATGTATAGAGCCTACTCAATATACTATTCATAGATGCATGGAACATGATGATTTACTTGATGGGGTTTTACCCATGCTAAAACTTGATTCTCCACCTAGATGATGGGTAGATGATCCATATTTTTTCATAAAATAGCTGGTCATTCGGCCAAAGATTGTTGAACATCCTAGAAATTCTTAGCATAAAAATAGACATAGAGATGTGTTCCTACTAGAGATAGTATAACTCATCACTTAGTTACTACCATGTGCACTTATTTCTAAGGCATGGCTATGCATAATTTGACACACTGTGGAGAACTTTTAAATTACATTGATGCGCTTCATCCTAAAACAACACAACCTTGTAATGATAAAAACTTACCACCTCTAAGATATATCCATAATATATTGCCAAACATGGGGAAGTACATTGACTTTGGCTTCAATGTACAACATATCATACAAATAGATGTAGAATATTCTAATAACATTTCCATGATTTTCCATGGCCTACAACTTCAACTTAATAATAATGTCATCGAGATCATTCTCAAATGAAGGCTTAACCTTCCCCTAGACCCATGCATTCTCACATATAAGAGGATATCAACCATATCCAAATGTAGATTCCTTATATTGATTATCCCTCATATGCGGTACTACATCCACCTACTTATTCTTCTCATTATACTAATTTCTCCATAAAGCTCATGCATTGGGAATTATTCATAGGACCCTTTATGAAGATAAATGAGACCATGATTAGTGTTACATTTTAGTTACAACATAAATTATCAAATTCTATTGATGATGTATGTTAGGATTTATATCAATGTTTTTGAGGACATCTTCATGTGACATATCATATTATTCTACATATTATCATATGATTGGATTTGATATTTACATTAGATTATGAGAATTGGTGATGTTTTGTGGTTTATATCTCACTTATAACATGTTTTTATTTCATTTTTAGCATTTTACTCTTTCACATTTACTTTGCATCTATTACATCCTGTTTATATTATGTTTTATTTCATTATACTTACTATCTTTGTTTTTAAACATTAGAACTTGAATAACGCATTTGGGTCCTCTTTATCAATCAATTTCATTTCCTTATTTAATCTATTTTTGAGATGATCATTACTTTCATAGGTACTTTTTCTAACTCTTTGGTAATATAATATAGCCTCTGAGTGACTTGGATATGTTCAATATAGCCCATGCCATTTGCCATTACTCTACCTTACGTATTTATGATTAGCTACAAGTATACCCATCATTGCACCACTCATTACATGTATGGATATTATATGATATTTATCTTTCTTTTTTACCCTTCATTATAAGTATAAATAGCTCAAATTTGAGATTGTACACTTAATTTTGAGCAAGTCTAGGAATTTTTTGATACCATGATCTTCTTTACTCTTCTCTGGTAACCAAGTGTAACCTCTCTTATGTTTGTCCCTTATTTCAATCCTGATTGGTTATCCAAATCCATATAGAGGAGGAATAGAAAAATACATAAAAATTTAAAAGACATCATAAAATAAAATAAAAGGAAATGATAAAAAATAAATTAAAACCTTAAATGTCCCATCAAATTAAAATATGTGATATTTTGGCACATCTCCTATTATAAGTGAAAGTTCAAACTCCATAGTTGATCTCATATTATATTTGAGGTCCATTAGAGTGTAATAAGCCAATAGATTGGGATAGGAGGTCTCATTTTATCATCTAGTGCCACCTAATTTCTCATGCAAGTACCCAATCTTCTTAATAAAATAATGGATCTGTAAAGGGTCCTGAGGAATGGGGAATATGTTATGGGAAGGTAGGTCCATTTTAATTTTCTTTCATATAACCTTTATGGGATGATATATGCACTTAATTTGTTATTCCAAACTTTACGTTCACTAGTTGTGTCACAACCTGATTTCTCACTAAGATAATTTAACTAATTATCTGTGGATTATTATGGTTGATAAATTGATTAATTATTATGATGTAAGTCATATGATGTTATGGGATAGTTGTATGTTACTTTGATTACTATTAGTTATCTATATTTGTATATTATTTATATTATGATCATATTGATTAGTTGTTACAATAGTATTTTATGATATATATCATGATGTTACGGGTTAACTAACTTCTTGTCATGAGTTGGATACATGAGATATTCATCCCTCAAAGCATGATGGATGGAGAGAATCATAAAATAAGATGATGTAGATGGAGGTGTTGAGGGATGAAAGAGTAACAATTATAACCCATGCACACACCATAATAGATAACATTCATTATATGCATTATTTGAGTTGTTAGATTTAGTACATATTTGATGTTATCTACATTTAGATAATTGGTTGTGTGTTATGATTTAGTTCAATTTAATGTTTGAGAGGATTTAATTATGTGCAATTATATTATATCTATTATATGAATATTAAATGTATAATGTTGCTTTTGATCATGTTGAGTTATCATAATCATGATTGTTAACACTAATGCTTTATGAGAAAGTAAATCTGCTTGAATAATATCTATTAATACTATCTATAGAATAAATGAAATGTATTTGTAATATTTTAAAACATTAATTAGTTATTATTATGATATTTGATAAATATCATTATACAACTTAATGCCTTAATATTTGAAGATAACTAAAGACATTAGATAGTCTATATAAAGTAGTAATTAAAATGACTATGTTGTTATAATACCATTATGTTTTAGTATAGTAGTTGTTTGATAAATCATTTTAGTTGAAATAATATTATTAACTTTATACTAGTCAATTTATTATTGAAATTCATAGTGATTTTTTACTTTTTCTAAGTTAATACAAAGATTTAATTATTATTCTAAGCTATCCTCTGAACTAAACCTAGTCATTATTTGAATGCATAGTCAATGATGATGTTCAAAGTGTTAGTTATCATTGACAATTATATGATCATGTAAGTCAAAAAAGCCATGCAAAAAATAAAGGAATAAAATAATGTTTAAAATGTTTTGGGGAAATTTTGAGAGAATTAGGGCTTTCTTGGATATGTCAAAATGGAGTTAACTAGCATTAGTTATAGTTTTGGTGGATAATGGGGATTGTTCATGGTAAGACTACAAGTTCAATGCAATAATTACATGAATTTCATGAACAAGAAGTTTTATGGAAAAAAATGAGGATAAGAAGGGATATGGAGAAGGACATTGTTGATGTATATCTATGTCAAGGATATAATGCGAATAACAAAACAATTTTTCTTAGTTGGTAGTGTAGGTATTAGAAGACCTTAGGGCTTAATTCAATTTTTTTGGATGATTATGTGGCCACCACCTTTAATTTTCAAGTAGACCCTATTGTAGGGACAACATGAACTAAGTAGTGACATAATATATCTGAAATTTCTTTGTATTATTATGATGTAGAATTGCTTTTGTGTTTTGCCAATTTATGTCCAAACTTTAAACAAACAAGTGAATATTTATAGTGAGCATGAAACTAAAGTGATTCATGTTTAAAAATTTCAAAAGGGGAAGCAGGGTAGAGCATAAAAGGAATTTTTATTTTCAACAACAAAGATCAACAAATCTCCTTTAGTTCCTTCTGATAGTAATGCAAATAAAAATAGTATATATGAAATCCTAGTGCTAGACTCAGAATATCATAAGTGCAGTGATGATTATAGGATAAATATAATGAATATATATAAAAATTATGCTTTAAAATAACTACTTATAACAAATTGCTTTTGGAATATTCATTTTCAAAATAGAAAGAAACACAACATACATAGACATACTTTGTTAGCATAGTAGAAAGCACAAGCTAGCAAGATGCATTCAAAACAATATTATTAGACCTCACTACAAAAGAAGTGAAAATCATGTATTAATATCAAATCTTTGAAAAAAAAACATATGAAAATAATGAAAAATGAGTAAATTTTAGGAATTCTTCTTTCTCTTTGCATTAATCTCACAAAATTTTATTCTATGTATGCTACATTTCTTTCTATTTTGAAAATGAATATTCTAAAAATAATTTATTGTAGGTAGTTATTTTAAAGTATAATTTTCATATATATGCATTATATTTACTTGAGAATACTCATTTCACTTATGATATTCTGAGGCTAGCGCTAAGATCTCATAGATGTTAGTTTTATTTGCATTACTTTTAGAAGGCACTAAGGAGATTTGTTCATCTTTGTTGTTGCAAAGAAAACTTTATTTTCTTCTATACCATGCTTCCACTTTTATAATTTTTAACATGAGTCACTTTAGGTTAATTCTCATTGTAAATATCCACTTGTTTGTTTAAAGTTTGGGCATAAATTTGCAAAATACAAAAGTAATTCCACATCATAACAATATACAAAATTTTTAGATAGAATGTGTCATTTTTAAGTTCTTATTATCCCTACAATAGAGTATGCTTGTAGAATAAAGGTGGTGGCTACATAATCATCCAAAAAAAATGAATTAAGCCCTAAGGTCTTCCAGTACCTACAATACAAAATGATAAATATTGTTTTATTGTTTGCATTATATCCTTAACATAGATATACATCAATAGGAGAAGTTGATGCTAGAAGAAGGGATCTTTTATTTGTTTTGAGTAGAGATTTTAGTGTATTAATTTGAAATATAGTATAGTTTATTTAAATACAAAAAGATTAGGATGAACACTACAATTTATTTTCATCCTTTGTAAGATATTTTTAGCCTTTGAAAGATCCTTGTGAAAAGTATTTATTCCAAAATATCCTTTAAATTTGGCTCGAGTTTGAAGATATTCTAGCCATGCCCCTCTAATCTACTTAAATTTCATCTAAAGACATTAAAGATAGGCATGTCATTGAATTATTTGAATAAATAAAGCTCTATTTCATATATATTTGCAAATTTATGCATGATTTGAACTAAAAACTTTTGGTCTGTGACAAATGAGTGTAAAGATCGGTGTTTAAGTGGATTATTTAATGAAAGATCATTGAACCAAGGATTTAGAGGTCTAAATTGAGTATGTTCACATAACAACAAGGTATTCTTTGTAAAATTTCACTCTGAGACACTCTGATAAGCTTAATATGCTAATATTTCTCAAAATATGCTCGAAATATCTCATCTAAAATTGATCTTCATAGGTTAAACCAAGTTTCTAACAAAGTTTGTGTAGGATTTGAAGTTTTTAAGGATCTAGATCAATAAAGGTAAAATAAGACCACTCTAATTAATTATGGATCCATTTGTGGGGTTGCTTTATGTTAACCTGGATGACCTTTACCTTCCTTCACAATATTTGATGAACCTTTGTAGTATTGTGATTTTTTGACATAAATACTTTGTTTAACATCCTAGAGTGGCCTAAGATCTGGACCAGATTTCATTCTAAATTAGAGTTCCCATTAGATCTTTAGAAACCCATTGCAGGGATATAGCTGACAAAGGGAGATGTATGAGATCTAAATCCCACCCTACCTCTCCAATAAGCCAACATATGCATCCTATATTTTATATCCAACCAGTCATGGCATGGTTAAGAGGATCTTCTATAAATGTGCTCAGCCATGTGCATATTTACCTAGGAATCCTAAAAAATACCTCCCTCTCTTTAATCTATTTGGGGGTAAAACTACCAAGGACCATATAAAGTATTTCAAGGCTACCATTAGGATTCTAAATTTCATCTATGAAGACGTAGCTTGTGGACTCTTCCCATTCACTTTCATGGAAGTAGCTTATGACTAGTTCTTTAATTTTCTAGAGGATTACATCATAAGATGAAACTAATTCAATGACACATTTTAAAAGGTCATCAAATTTAGAACTATATACCAATACTTTACTATCCTAAAAAAGGACCCAAATAAGCTCATAAGAGATTTTAATGCTAAATTCCAAAAGATGTATAACTTCACCACAAATCCATACCAGCCTGTAGATGACCTGACACTATAAATCTATAAAAATACACTAAATACTATGACTATTATCTTTCTACTTAGGGCCATGAAAATCAATATGTTGCCAAATGAATAGAAAGAAGCTATACACATTGATGAGAAAATGCACCCATAGAGGTATCTTGCCTTTGCTATCCCAAATGTCAACCCAACTTTACTTGTGTTAAATCTAGTCCTAAATGCAAATCAAAATATGTCAGCTTTGAATCAAATACCCAGCCTCAATCAATTATCATTAATCCATGAAGCTCCTAGCCAACAACTAGGATTACTCAACTACACTAATGCTAGGGCTCATCCCCAAAATTATAATCAAACTCTGGTCCCTAATAACAACTCTAACACCTAAAGTATTATCCAAAACCTATTCTAAAACACTAAACCTGACTCTTTAAAGGGATATGTGGAAGTAATTAAAAGAATGGTTCAAAAACTAGGTAGTGACTTTCTGAATTTGCAAAGACAAATGGGAAACATGGGGGGAAGGTTATAATAGAAATTACACATTTCAAAAGTAAAATAGATCTTTCAATAGGTCTAATAATGATGATGATGATGATGATGATGATGATGAACCCCCAACCAATAAGATGATTGACATAAATATATATGAATTGGCCTTGTCTAATTGGTGTAGGGTCTATAACACAACCCGACATGGAGAGTTAGATTGCATAGAATTTTTGAACACTTTCAATTTTTTTGGAGGTGAGTTGAAAATTTATGATGTTGTCTCAGTTAATCAAGAGAATAATAGAAATTTAGGGAATACAAGAGCACTTGATAGTGGATCCAACACCACCAAAATAACCCTCATGGTTGAAACTAATGAGTTCCCTGACCAAGAAGAAAATGAGTCTAGAAGTAACATAGATGAGATTGATGTTTTCCAACAATACTAGAAAAAAATTATGCCTTGAGAAACAAAACTTAAAAGAAACCTATAACAACTTCCACACCACCCAACAAAGTCAACACACCCCCAGATCATAAAAATAATAATGATCCTCCTCCTTTAAAGGGAAATGATACTCATTAGACTATAGAGTTAGATATAACTAGATCCAAAGGTGGGTACAACATTATGGAAGATATGAAGATCAAAGCCAACATTACTTTACATGATCTTGCCTAAATCACCGAGTAACATGATTTACTATTAAAATGATTAACAAAGAAATCAAAGGTAAAGATAAATATGTGAATGTGAATGTGGTAATGTATAAAAGTAAGGCTGAGGTTCCTCCATTCCTAATAAATATTATAATCATTGGGAAGAATGTGCACAACTATATACTTGATTTTAGAGCACTGCTAACATAATGCCCATGGATATTTTTGAAAAGCTGAGACTGACTCCAATCAAGTCTGATAGAGTTATTATCTAGTTAGACAATTCAAAGGTCAAGGTGGTATGAGAACTATTAAACATTTATATGCATGTAGCTCATGAACCCCGTATTCAATAGTTCATCAACAATTAGGTCATAGAAATCCTAGAAGCATATTAAATGTTATTGAGTAGATAATAGACAAAATACTTGAACATATATATGTCCATGGACTACTGACATATGTGGTTACCTTGGAGGGGTGTGCCTAATTAGATCCAAATTGAATGAGAGGTGAGGATGAAGTTCATGATAATGGAGTATAACACCAAGAATGAGAAAGTGATTTTCTAGTCCACCGACCTAGGTGTATATGCTCTTGATACTACCAATTCAAGGGAGAGTAACCCTATGACTAAGGATGAAGGGTTTTCGATGATGTACTTTGATGGTGTGAGAACCAAGCAAGGCTTAGGGGTAGGTATCGTATTAATGAATCTGATTAGCAAAAAATATCTAACATCTTATATACTTCAATTTCCATGCATTAATAATCTTTAAAAATATGAGGCCCTGATATTAGGACTTTAATTTGCCATCAAACATAAGGTAATGAAATTGTTAGTACATAATATTTTGGAACTAGTCATCAAGCAGGTACATAGTCAATATGAATTCAATCTTTCTTATCTAAATAAGTATAAATTTAGACTATGGGATATAATTAAAAGTTTCAAAGCATTTAACATCTCCTCTGTACCCAGGGATCAAAATCAATTGGTAGATGTGTTGGCTTTGACATAGTGAATCTATCCCCACTTGAGCCCTTTAATTACAAAAATTCATAATAAAAATGATACCTTGCCCTTCTATCCCAGATAACATTAACCACTTCCAAATGTTTTATGATGATAAGTAGATAATCAACTTCATGACTAGTTATGGAGTCTTTGAGTTACATGTAATCGATGAGTAAGATGAGGAGTCTACAAAGGAAGTCAAAACCAACGATGAATGCATAATCCAACTGAAAAACAATAGAATCCATAAGGGCATGGCCTCTCTAGGGAGGATATTAAACCAAGACAAAATGGAAAGTGACTCCAAATTACCCAAAGTAAGTGGCAAGGATTACAAGTAAACTAATCTGGGTTCATTGAGTCATCCCTAAAACATCAACATCGGGCTTGTCTATACTAAAGAATGAGTAGCCAAAGCCACTAATATATTGTCTAGATTCAAGGACATCCTTGCATGGTCTTACAAATATATCAAAGTCTTCAACACCTAGGTCATCACTCATATGATCCATTTAAAAGAAACGTGAAAACCTTTTCGGTAAAGGCAAAGACCTGTGAACCTTATTTTAGAGCCTCTCATTTATAAAGAAGTAAAGAAGTTATTAGATGCATGGATAGTATTCCCAATTAGACACTCCATATGGGTGGTTATCTTGGTCCTAATCAGAAAGAAAAAATGGTGAAATTATGCTTTACGTAGACTTTTAAAATCTCAATAGATCCTCAGAAAAGGATAATTACCCATTGCCCTCTTTAGACAAGGTAATTCATATGGTTAATGGCTCTCAAATGATGGCTTTCTTAGATGTTTTCTCTAGTTAAAACTAAGTACTAGTCAACAAAGAAGACATAATAAAGACTACCTTCACAACTAAGTGGGGGACATTTATATATAAAAGGATGCCTTTCAGACTCATCAATACTTGAGCTACCTTAAAACATGCCATGGACGATGAATTGCAAGGATTTATTGGTAAGTGCATTATTATTTACATGGATGACTTAAATATTTTCTCTAAAAATAGGAAAGACCACATGAGGCATATTTAACAAGTTATGGAGAAATGTAGAACCTTTGGTATCTCTCTAAACTCTAATAAGAGTATCTTTTGTGTAATTGAAGGTAAGATCTTAAGACATGTGATCATGAGGGATTGCATGGCTATTAAACCTAATAGGATTAATTCTATTTTGAAAGTTGATTTTCCTAATAGTAAAAAAAATTAAAATTATTTAAAAAAAAAATTAACTTTGTGCGTAAATTCATTTCAGGTTTTGCCAAAATTGTTAGGCCTCTAAATGCCATGTTAAAAAAGGAAGAAATATTTATTAGATATCCAAGGCTAGGAAATATTTCCATAACATCAACTAAGCCATAGTACAGGGCACCCATGGTAATAATCCTTGATTGTGATAAAAATTTATACCTTTATTCTTTTCCTTCTGACCACATGATTGCTATTGTCTTAACTCAGAGAGTAGAAGATAAAAAACTTCTAGTTGACTTCATGAGTACAAACTTAAAGGATGTCGAATTGAGATACCTACTCCTAGACAAGTAGATATATGCCTTAGTAAATATCATGAAGAAGTTCAAACATTACATCCTTTGAAATAAAATTCATGCCATTTCACCCAACCCCATCATTAAACTTATGCTTAACCAAAATAAGTTAGGAGAGAGAGGAGGAAAATGCATGACCAAGATCCAAGAATATAATATATAGATCAATTCATCCAATATGGTATGAGGCTAAGGTTTAATTAAATTCATTACCAACACTTACCCTCAAATTAATGTTTTAAAAGTAGAAGCATCCCTAGTTTGAAGTGAAGAATGGTATAGAGACATAATCTACTAATTAAATGGCACTTGACCACCAGAATTGAGAAGAGAGCAAAGAAGAGCACCTAGGCTCAAAATTTCACACTTCATGATCAAAAGAGGAGTGCTCCATAGAAAAAACTATGAAAGAATCTATTTGAGATGCATCTCTAGGAAGGAAGCTACATACATACTAAATAATTTTGATGAGAACTTGGGAAATGAACACCCTTCAAGAAGAAACACTACCCACAAAATATTTAGAGCAAGATATTAATAGCCTACCATATTCATGGATACACATGATCACATTTGAGCATGTCATCAATGTCAAGTGTCTGATATTAGGGAATTAAGGGCAACTATGCCTTTAGAACTAGTGATTGAAACTAGGCCACTTGCACAATAGGGATTGGAATTCATCATTGGAGTCATCAATCCTAACTCTTTAGTGGGCCATACATTTATGCTGACAACCACTAACTATTACACCAAGTGGACTGAATAAATTACCACTAATAACTTCAAGGAAATTGATGTCATTAAATTATTAGAGGAGAACATCACAACCAGATTTGGGACTCTTTTGTCTCTGGAGTGTGATAATGGTCCAACTTTCCAATCCACAAAATTTGTAGAATGGGATTATCATAACAAGATCATTGTTAAGTTTTAATGAATCATTATCCACAAAGGAATGGTTTCACATAATTTATGAACAAAACCCTGATGAATGTAATAAAGTAGTTAGCAAATAAAAGTCAAAGGGAGTGGCGGTTATTACTGAAATATACTCTCTAAGTAGATTGAACCAGATACAAGTAAGCTTTGAAGTCATCTCTATTTTTATTAGTATATGGGAAATAACCAATATTTACCATTACATTATAGCTACCTATTTATGAGTTCATGATTGAATATATGGATGATGATGAGAGAATTTAGTTACAAATATTAAATATCATCCAAATGGAAGATGATAGAGATAAAGCCATTAAGAATTTTAGAAAACACTAGGATGTAGTCAAAAGGTGGTTTGACAAAAGGGATAAAATCAAAATGTTCTAAATATTAGACTTGGTCTTACTATGGGATAAATCCCACAAGAAAAAAGGCCAGCATGAGAAATTCACAACCCTTTAGATTGGGCCATATCAAATTGCAGAGATACTAGGTGATAACACATTTAAACTAAAGGACTTACAAGGAAATGACTTAGCTCTATTCGTAAATGGATAATACTTGAATTAATACTTATCAGCTACCCTTTGTAACCCCATAAAAGGATTGTGAGTTGGTTTAGTGTAGAAGTAGGTAGGAGTATATTAGTTTCCTTTCTGCTTTGATTTCTTGTTGTGTGTTTGGTTTAAGTTCTTTTTTTCACTTAGAGTAGTCACCATAAGCTGTAGATTAGCAATAAACCCTCTGAGAAAGGTTTCAAGTTCCTCTTTTATTTATCCTAGGTTATAAAATCTAAAGAATTGAGGTGTTAAATCTCATGTGCATCCCAATAGATGGTTGTCCTAAGTAAGAGACTATACCATGTGTTTATTTAGAAAATATGAGAGAGTCTAATTTTGAAGTGGTGATTTCATGGAATATGTGCTTTTATTATGATTATAATTTAGTTTTAACAAGCATATGTTTAACTGGATGAAAGTTTAAAAATCTAAAGGTCCATACATACTGGTACTTAACTTCACATCATAACATTGTTTGGGTAGAACTGAGTCACTAACAACGAATGGTTCTTGAGAAAAAGTTTTGAAATTCCTTAAAACCTAACTAATAAATTAGTTCCCAACATCTAATGGTTTGAAAAAAAAATATAAATAGGTTTATTAAGTTGAAATAAACTTGGCACTATAAGTTGTATTCTCTTGGAGGTAATTTAGGTAAACTCCATTGAGGCTATAGATGCCTAGCTGGCAATGGATCAAGGCCTAGAGAGGATCCAAATGTATCTTTGTCAGGGCTATGGATGCCTAGATGATATTAGAGCATTTCCCATGCCATTCCATTTAAAACTAAGCATAAATATATATATCTAAATGCTTGCTTAGAACCTATGTTCAAATCCATGAACCTTGAAGCTATTGATTTTGAAACCCAAAGGCATGTTGGTCAATTAATTCAAAGCACACACATGGTATGGATGGTTTTTAGGTTTTTAGTCTTTAGTCCTTTAAGTTAAAGTTTTTAGTTTTAGAGAACCATTTATTATATTTGTTATATCTACCAAGGGATGATTATTTAATGATTACATTCTAAACCATGATATCTAAGTTCTAACATATTGCTATGTTTCCTATAAAGGTCACCATTTATTGAGTTTAACATGCCCTATTTTCCTAAAAATGGGAACCCTATGAAATTTTGGGTCATTTAATCAAATAATTACCTTACTATGGATTCCAAACAATAAAAAACCCTTTATGTGATTTTAAAAGTTAAAAAAATCATGTTAGTCCATGACAAATATTGATGGGTACCTTTTAAAGTGTTTCTTTAATGTCTAGTTCACTGGTTTTCTAATGATCTAATTTATATAAAAGTGCTCTTGAAAGGGGTTATTATTTTAAAAAAAACAAGGTATGGTCCCTAGGATGCAATCAAAATTACTTAACTAAGTTTTTAAATCATGGTATTACTTTGACTAGGTCAAAAATCATATTCAATACTATGATGTACCTTAATTTCAAGTTTTAGATTAGGGTCCAAGTTAGATTTTGTACTTAAGGTTTATGAATTTTGATTTGCCCCTTTTTCCTTATCATTTAGTTCACTAAATTTTTCATTTTTTACCTTTATGCATAAATTTGATGCCAACTCAGCCTCAATTGACATGCAGTAGTATCACATGTATTGATCACTTGATCACTCAAAGTTAGGGACTTAGACACAAACATTTTAGCCTTCAAAATTTTGATGATAAAGTGATCCAATCATATCATGCCACTTGGCACATTGTCATGGAATTCTAATGATCCTATTATTTTTTCAAATCTCACAACCAAGCGACCCAATGGGAAGGTACCACTTGTCATTTGATCACTGCATTTCAACCTACAAAGAAGAGAAAGATAATTAGGTAATGCCATGTAGCACCCATTTGTAACCTTCCAAGACCCTGATTACTTTCAATATTCCTAAGAAAAAGTGATCCAAATATATCATGCCACTTGGCACTCGATCACACCCTTTGTGCCCCTATAGCTAAGGTGCAATGTTCAATATCTCAATATTACGAATGTATGAGAAGGTGACACCTAATAACTAGTCACTTAAATATTAGATAGATGTATGCCATGTAGAGGCCACTCGATCACTAAAACCAATAGGTTGATGACACATGAACCCCTTACCTCATGGTAATATGTGATCAGAGGAAACTATGAGATTCTATGAAGAGTGATCCAATCAAAAGATGACATGTGGCTAAGTATCATAGTCATCAGGTCCATCAAAAGTTTCAAATAACAAAGCCATGTGATAATGTGAGATAATGAGACCCTACCACTTGGCAAGCTAGTAGAGGTCTTGAGGCCATGTCAACCCGAAATAAAAGGGGTCATGCCATGCAACATAGAAAATAAGAGCGATACAATCAGAGGGTGACACTTGGTAGAATATCACATAATTTATCTAGACAACCCAATGTTTGAAATAAAATGCTAAAGTGTACAAAAGGGTGATAAATGTCAAGTAAGTGTCAAGTGAGACACTTAAGTGATGCATATATGTCCACAAAGCACCAATTTTTGTTATAAATTAAATGCTGAAGGGGCTCATTTCAGTGGTTATAAAGCCAAGTCACCTCAAGGGAAAAGTCAAGCCTGTAAGGAAAGACCATGTGGACAAGTCAAAATTAATGATTGGCTAATTTCCAAAAGTGGATTTTAAAAGTCGTTAGAACAAAACTAAAGAACCATTTAAGCTTTAAGTCAAAGCAAGTTAAAGATACTTTCCATTTATGATTCATATCTTTCAGTTCAAAATTCTAAAAATCTAGAGGTTAAAGCTTGTTATCTCAAGGCATTACGTTAAATTTCAATTATCATCTACTAAAGAACTGCAAAGTGCTTTGTGTTATTTTCTTAAAACTTCTATGTGTTCAATCAACATTAAGACAATCCATGAGTTCATTAATCAAAAAATTTAGAAACCATGGCTGAAGTAGGAACATCTAGAGCCACCAAGCCATAACAAGTTCCATTCCTCTATTCATATAGAATGAACAACATATTTTGGGATACCAATTTCAATTATGTTACACTGGCTACTGAAGATAAGCATTATAATGATCTATTCTACCACATGGAAAAAACTATAGATAGAGACAGTGAGAATGAGGAAGGCCCCAATGATGCAAAAGATAGGTCATATATCTTGGTGCTCAACTCTGTGGGCTTACACAAGGCTACATCTAATCCAAAGGTCTTCCCCTATGTAGACTTAGTTTACCAAATGTTTCTCTAATCTAGGTGTATAATGACATTGATTTCATAGTTTGGCTAGCCTTTCAAGATTTTTATGATATACCTTGACCAGAGATCATTTATAATCAATAAATTATCACCAAATGGATTAAAACACACAACATTAAAGAGGTTTTAAGGGAATGGGTAGAAAATAAGGGGAAGTTCATTTTCAAATTCAAGATCAGCCATATCTCCATCACCCAATTCAGGAAGGGGGTAAGAATGGGGATCTCTATGATGAACAAGTTGTATGGGGCTAAGGACAGAGGCCATATAGATGAGAAGTGGGTTTCACTTCTATCCATGATCATAGATTATGCCTAGACTCCCCATTTGGAAGAAATCATACCCTACAACTTGGTAGGTCAGATTAAGAGACTCATGGCCAACCAGGGAGATCAATTCTATATGATTTCCTACTTGTTAAATGCCATCTATGCTACCTAAAAGTTCCCCCAATTCACCAATTGGTATCCAAATCTGAAGTGGATTGTGCTTCATGTCTTCTCAAAATTAAGAATCTAAAAGTACAAGTAGGAGATATGATCTATTGTTGATAATTTCTATCCAGTAGTGTATAGGGCCATTCATGAGAGGCTCATGACACTCAACACATTAGGAGCATACTAGTATTATCCAAACTGCACAATAATAAGGGTATTCAAAATTAAGACATTCTCCTTTAGATTGCCTACCATAGTTTCAGACAAGCTAGATAAACAAGAGATTACCTTCTAGTTACTCATAGGGGTAGATGGATTTTTCAAGAATAAGAAAAAAGGACTGGTTCATCCTCAATTATCCAACATTGGTTGGTTTAAAATTCAAAACTAGAACTCATTTATTGCTATCACCAAGCAAAGGCATACCTTTGGTTTAGAAAAGGATACCAATAGGGAGTGGGACCCTGAACACATAACATTCAAACACTATAGCAAGCATAGGGCAGCTCTCAACATCACCTACCTTCTTGAGCCTAAGGACAAAGATAATTTATATATCAATGTAACCAATGCCATGCATGTGAAGTAGAGAATGAAGGACGCCAACATCCCATAGGTAAAAGGGAGGCTGGATGATGTAGGGTTTACCAAGTTTTTAAACATCATGATAATTAGGCAGGTGCATTAAAATCTCCTATTCATACTACTAATGCTAAGGAAGAAAGGTTGTCTCACCCATAACTTAGTTTCAGGATATTGTAGGTATTATCTCCCACTTTGGGGAAGGAAGGAGATGATACAAGAAAAAAAATTGAGTGGACTTATACTTTAGGAGCCCCATCTAGCAATCCATCTAAAGTACAAATCATTACGTTAGTATAGGTGAGGCATTTAGTAGAAGCAGTAGTCACACCTACTCCATCACCAAGAACTTCAACATCACAGTTGCCTCCCCTGCTTCCTACCAGAGAATAACCAAGTATCATAGGTCAGGAGCATGTTTTCTTACCTCCTTCATTATTTTATAAATAACCCTTGAGAATATTTGGTAAAACCCCAATGCTAGACCATATGAACCTCTTCTCCTATAAGCCTCTCACTAGACCTATAATTAGACTAGTTACCATGCCATTGCCCACTATCAACCCCTTCATATCATCCACTTTAGGGTCTTTGTAATGGCCAATTTTCCTCCAATTCTACCTAGACCTATGCCTAGGCTAAGCCCTCAACTACCAAAGAAGAGGCCCACTATCATCATTCCCCACGTTTCTCTATTTCAAACTAGTGCCTCAGCCAACACTAAATCTTCTTTGTCCTCAAGAATGACACTTCCCTCTTCATTTCCCAACTCTTTATTTGTCTTGGTCACATCCAAAATTGCCTCCTAGACATTTTATTTCCAAGGGATGACACCGTCTTATCCATTTCCTCTATCTCCATATCTTCCAAGTGGTTCCTTAGAC
Source organism: Torreya grandis (assembly GCA_037957365.1). Lineage (NCBI taxonomy): Eukaryota > Viridiplantae > Streptophyta > Pinopsida > Cupressales > Taxaceae > Torreya > Torreya grandis. Next base: position 3,541,163 of record JARHVA010000323.1, read on the forward strand.
AAATCATGGATTAAATAGATACAACTAGCTACATTGGAAAATTAAGATTTGGTCATAGTGGACCCCCCATAGGTCACATTAGAATTTGACAAGGATAGATCCATGATGAGGTTGACCAAAAGGAAGGTCACCCATCCACACATAAATAATTATGTATGAGTTAGAAGAGACTCTATTCAAGATAACTAAAAAGAAGAGACCTAAGTAAGGTCAACAATAATAATATGAGGAAGACCCCCTCTTAGCTTTAAAAGCATATGGTAATGTAACTGTTGAATTGATAAAAGGAGTACACCAGAGAGAAACTGAACTTGAGCAGAAACACAAAGACACATTATTAAAGGAGACCATAACTAAGGTAGAATAGCTATAGGATAAATGTTTGACATGTTGAACACCTTGGCCTAATACAAGGTGAAGGGAGATGAATTATATAATAGTATCATCAAGGTAGACGCTGCATATGGGAAATATGATAGTAAGATAATCAACTTGACAAATTTGATTAGAATGAAGAAGTTTGAGGACTTGCATCTAATCCCCTTGGAGGACTTGAGCATTGCTCAATCCTATATAATTGGTAGAAGGAAGGCTCTAAACTAGTGGATTGATAAAATGAGATCCCTGAGCTAGTCTCTCACTTAATAAGGTGACAAATTCATAACTCTACTAAAGGAAGTTGAGATCATAGACCTTTTCAACAAGGATGGTTACATTGTTATCAAGGATGCCTTTAGGGCCCAAATATGAAACTTTATTGTAAATGTCATAAAGTAGGCCATCGCTAGAGGAGTAACCTTCAAGTAGGAGATGGTAGATTTGGTAGCCTTTGCCAATTAGAGGATAGAGAAGGTTGTGGTAATTAATGAAGCTATAGGACATCTCCTAAATAAGCATGATGTAATGGCATATCTTATAATAAAATTACTAAAGGAACCTATTATTGATCTAAAATTGATCAACAATGACTACAAAAGGTGCTCTGAAGCATGGAAAGGGCAAATAGAAGCTTAAAAATAAACAACCAATAAGCAAAAAAATATCACCATAGGAACCTCTACCTTCGTGGCTCCTTTTAGGATATCTTCTTCTTCAACGAGCACTAGAACTCCTTCAACTATTATGGGTTCACATCCATCTTCTTCTACACTGGGAGCTTCATCATTGACCACCCCAGTAGGATCTCAACCCAACATTTTAGGAATGAGATAGCCATATATTATGCTTTCTCTTGATAAATATCATGTCCTAATTACCTTCAATGCAATGTAAAATATTCCCTTATTTGAATAGAGAATATTCTCAAGTTTTAGGACATTAGGGACCCTGTCCACTGATAGATGATATATACCCAGTTCTCTTATAACCGTCTTAGGTATCCAAAGGCCTATACACAGGAGTCCTACCCATTTATTGTATTTTAGAACATAATTTTGTGAGATTAATGCAAAGAGAAAGAATAATTATTATAAATTAATCATTGTTTTCATTATTTTCATATGTTCTTATTTATTAAAGTTTTGATAATAATACATGATTTTCAGGTCTTCCATGGTTAAATCTAATAGTAGTGTTTTGAATGCTTCTTACTAGTTTGTGCTTTCTGCTATGCTAACAAAGTCTGTCTATCTATGCTATGTTTATTTTTATTTTGCAAATGAATATGATAAAAGCAATTTGTTGTAGGTAATTATTTCAAAGCATACTTTTTAGACATATGTATTATATTTACCCTAGGATCCTCATTTCACTTATGATATTTTGAGTCTAACACTAAGATTTCATATATGTTAGTTTTATTTGCATTTCTCTCAGAAGGAACTAAAGGAGATCTGTTGATCTTTGTTTTTTTAAATAAAACTTTCTTTTCTACTTTACCCTTCTTCCCCTTTTGAAATTTTTAAACATGAATCAATTTAGGTTAATGTTAACTATAAATATCCACTTGTTTTTTTAAAATTTGGGCATAAATTGACAAAATACAAAATCAATTCTACATCATAACAATACAAACAAATTTTAGATAGATTGTATCACTATTGAGTTCTTATTGTCCCTATAAAAGGGTTTGCTTGTAGACTAAAGGTGGTGGCCACATAATCATCCAAAAAAACTAAATTAAGACCTAAAGTCTTCTAAGTACTTATTCAAGATTTAGGTTGCACCCTAGATGAAGAGAGAAGTGTTCAAGTCTTATCTTCAAAGCTAGTCCAACATGGGAGTAACCTTAGACTATGGGTTGTCTAGTTTGCAGGTCACACCTCTAGTTTTCATGGGGCTAGCTCCCATAATATGAAAATTCAAAACCTTATAATATCTAAACCTATCACAAGGAAAAGGGAAAAGGGAAAAGGGAAAAGGATGTGGAAACTAAAACAAGAATCTAACTTATGTGGTGATGCACCAATTGACCAATTGATCCACACTCAACTATCTCATTTGATGACTAATGATGAATTTAATGGAGAGAAGGCCTGATCATACTCTTTCGTAATGTTTCAAGCATGAATTTTTTACATGAAGGTTGATAAGATACCTACAACTTGGATGACATAAAGAGATAGGTCTATGCAAGACATTATAGGATTATGACACTTCAAGAGAAACCTCACTAGATAACACTTCACATAGCCTACAAGAAACCAATAATCTTGAAGTAAGGTACAAGAGTAACATAAAAATGATGAATAAACAAAATAAATTCTATAGATCAAACTCTAATAAGGTACACTTATCATCCAATTAGAATTTGAAATTATCTTGTATTGCTTCAAAAGAGTTTACAAAGTGATTTTGGCAGAGCTTTGCTACACCTAACCAAGGGATGAAAAAAAGAGATTAATTCATAAATTTATAGATAAAATGGAAGATAAGAGATAAAAAATTAGGCATAGGATGGGTCATCAATGAGCCCAAAGTGGCATAGGGAAGTTACACAAGCATTCTCTCTCTCCTTGAGCATTAACATTCTATTGATGAGCCCAATTTTGGTGAGGTGGAGGCTGTAACTCCTTTAATTATCCTTAATCATGATTTAAACATCCCTAAAAAAGATCCACACTCCCTAATTTGGTAGTTATGCAATGCATATGGGGTTTAAATAGGTCCATTTGAGGTGTTGAGCAGCTTTTGCATCAATATGCATGCTAAATGCTTCATGAAACTACCTATGACCTACAATAATGGCTCCCATTTTGGTTTAAGCTCACCTAAATTTTAGTTACAATTAATGGGAATGGTCAATAAATGGCCTCACACAAATATTATCCCCCTAGATCCTTCCATTTTCATGATAAGTAGGCTTGTGTGGTCTGATATCCAACCTTCTGCTCATATCCACTGTGTGAGTGGTCTAATAATTAGATTTATACTCCAATTTCATCTAAGGAGACTTAGATAATTGTTGTAACTTAGATGCACCCTATGATAAGAGGTTTTATAGGCCTCTAATCCAAGTGACAAAATTAGGACATCTCACTTGCTATGGGTGAGCAAACTTGTGAGATGAACTTCTAGATAAGGGCTAACACCCTTTGATGTATCATTCAAGCACATGTTCCTACTACTAACATTTTGGGGGGTTAAAAAGGGTTAAGAATAGAATGAAATTAAACCTAGTCTATGGGAGTGATACACCAACTTATTTTTCTCAACTCATACCCTTTACATGCACTTGAAACTAAGGACAAGTTGCATATACACTACATCTAATGTCAATCTTCCCTCTCACATCAATGTTTCAACATGGGGTCTTGGAGATAGCATAGGCTAGGAGGAACTAAGTAATAGGAATTATAAGACACTCTATTAAGAAGCCTACTCAATACACCTGAAATAAACTTTAACACTTCTTGCTGACTTGCAAAAGGAGAATACAAATACACAAAGTACTAAGGAGAATACATGTGGAGGTAATTAAATTTACACTTACACAAGAACACAAACTATCATGTACACTTAGTGAATTATTTGAATGAGGTAAAACAATTGTATTTATTATTTCAAGGAAATATTTTGGTAGGGATTCACCATACCCAGGCAGAGAGATCCCATATAATGCCAAAATGGCTAGAATTATAGAAGAATTAGGAAGGTAGAGAGAAGGGAAGTCCAAGAGTCACTTGGACATGTTTCCATATGATAAAATTAGTTAAAATTGCATGTGGAAGAGAAGTGGGTTGAGATATTCCATGTCATAGTGCATACTTTTCTAAAACAAGTCATAAAGATAGTTAAAAGTGGCACAAAACTACCAATTTGACATAAGAAATTACCCACCTGAGTTGCCTTCCAAAACTACCCCTATCACTACAAATGGTCATGTTTGATGGTTGGTCTAAACAAGAGGGGTTACAAAAAATTCCCCACATGAATTTAATTTATGCATGACTATCCCTATCATTTTTGACATGTAAAATCATCACTGACAATTTCCAAAAGGCTCTTTTCCATGCACCTTCTCCACTTGGCATCCAAAACTCCTCAATTATCATAAAATTTCTATGCACAAGAGGGAATGACACTTCTCAAATTCTCCCATACAATTAGTTTCAAGAAAAAAAATTTAAAAGGTCTCCCTAATAGCTTTTCACAACTTCCCAAGTGTTCACTATTTTGGCTCAATGGTCTGGCTACAAGTGTGAGTCTAGTTAGGATACTTAGAGTCTAATTCAAAAGATGAGATGAATTTTGGGAGTTAGATAAAATTTATATATTCCTTCCAAAACTTGTTTCATCATCTAAATCCTCCTATATCTTTCACAACACTAAAAATGGCCAAAACAAGCTTGGTTTTCCCTTGTTCCATACAATTCTGTACAAACAAAGTACATGTGTGAGATCCTTTGAGAGTATTCTATAAATTTCAAGTTGTTTCATGGCAACCCCCTTGCATTTAGATGCTCAAAATTATCCCTCTCTCCAATCAGGTCCTAGAATGTTCCTTTCATGTGTTTGGCTTATCATTAACTTCATTTGATGTTGTTAGGCCACCTTACTGAGTTTGAGACCTCTCTTTCCAAGAGTAGTTAAAACCATACCTTACTTAAGCTCTAAAAGGACCTTGCTTAACTATGACAGTGGGTAGGTGATATTTTATTCAAAGCCTTTATAGTATCATGTTGACCAAGGTCTATAACATTATATAATCCCTTTTATATCTCACTTTCATGTGCCAATGTGAGCCACTCTTACAAATCTAGCACCTTGGCCTGCTAAACCCTCCAATTTCTCACTGTCTTCTTTGGACTGAGATAGTCTAAGACCCTAACTATAGGTGATTTTTAACTCTCCAAAGTCCATACAAACCATTTTTGTATTTCTCTCATCATACCATCTTCATTTCACCCATTTGAATACTTTAACTAGTCTCAAAAGACCCTTTTTACTCTTGATTGTCACCAACCTTCAAACTGTGACTGTAGATGCCCATTCTATCAGGTTTTAGGTTTTTAAGGTGGGTTTTTGACCTCAAAGTGTATATACAAACCTTTTTTTCCTCCCTAACATCAAGTCACATCATTTTACCTCATTACATGTTTCACTTGAGCTTCAAAAACCATCCTACTCCAAACTGAGTTCAATCTTCAATATCTCTGACTATATGTGCATATTTTTAGACCTATAGGTTGTATTTTTATATATGTTTAGCTCTAAATTATATGGAAATCATCTGGTTTCACTCCTATATTCAACCATTAGCATTATTTCATATGATTATGTTCATGGTTTGATCTCAACACACCACTTTTTACCCCTGTTTGGGACTAAGCTCTAATTCTAGGCTATAGGTACCTATTTTATGATGGTTGTAGGTTTTTTAGATAGTTGATAACACCCACAAGGTGTGTATAAGGTCTTTGGATATCTCTTTACCAACATACACCATCATATTACTCACTTGGATGATTATATGCACTCTAAATACCACCTCACCTTGATTGTGATCAGACCCCTAGCTGTAGGTGGACATTTTCCATGGCTGTAGGTTGTATAAGAGATATTTGGAGCATGTTAGTAGTGTATACAAAGTATTAATATTATAATTATCTTTGGGGATATTCCCACTAGGACCTAGTTCATCATGGATTCTTAAACACCATCTTTTGTTAGCAAACCCTCAAAACTACCTTCACTGCCTACCCTACTTAGTGTACAGATAAGGGATAGGCCCGATAGGTTCTTTGACATAATTCATTGCCTCTTACATGAATGAGTGATATTTTTTTATTTTTAAGTTGATTTTAAGTTCCCCCTATTGAAATAATAGGCCTAGGCCTAATCAAATACCTTATAGGGCAAGTTCTCATCCAAAATCCTGTAGACAACACTTGTTTTTCAGTGCCTTTTTGCCATTTTGAAAGGTCTTAAAATATGCATGATCTTTGCCCATTGTATCTCAAACTTGTCATGTTGGTTTCTCATTGATAGGACTATAAGGTAAGCAAAAAAGGAATCCTCAAAACCAAAACTAGTTTCACCTTATGAAAACTAAAAAACTATTGAGAACTCTATTTAGGATGTTTAGGGACTGAGGAATAAAACTCAGTTACCTTCTTCATTTGCAATTCTCTGCCTTCCATAACTTAGTGAAGGAATTAGCTTACATAAATGAAATTTATATACATAGGGATTTGAGAGGAGATTCCCAAAACCATCTCACATTCCTTGATGCTCCCTTGCCTCTTGTGTATGGACCTCCTACAGGCTAGATTGTGTTGCAATGGACATTGAATGAAAACAATGGAGAAGATACATAATTTAGGAATTTTGAGGAGTCTTGTGCTATTAAAACATGATAATAACATCTAAGAGATATAGAACCATATCTAATTCCTCATGTTGGCATGGAGAACTATCCAACAACATCTGTAGGTGCACTCTTTTTGAGAAGGCAAAATTCTAACCCAAAGTGGAAAATAAGCCTAGAGAAGGCTTCCTTACATTATTAATGACTTTAAAACCAAATTAAGGATTTAAAACCTATAATAACACCTTAAAAATCATGTGTAAGCCTATAAAAAACATGGAATCATCAGACCAAAACAAGAAAAATGAAGAAGACTGTTAACAGTGACCCCCTCTTCATTGTAATTTCCCAAAAAAATCCTTGGATTGTTAAAAATTATTCATAAAGGAGGATGCACCAAATTGAAAGTTATTTTTATTAATGTGGAGTAGACTCAGATCCATATCCACCCCCAAAATCATTTCCTCCAACTTCAACAGTATGGCTCATGGTGAGCACTTGCAGTTGAGCCTTCTTTGTATGCCAATAGGAGAAATGAGAAAATAAGTTTAAAGATAATATTTTTGCATTATTATTGAATTAAAAAAGTGGAAATGAGTGTGGGAAGGTGAATAGTTGTTCTTCTCATGTTTTTGGCTGATGATAGGCTTGGGAAGTCCGTATAAGTGCCCAAAAGCTCCTATTTTTGAGGGAAAAATGCTCTTTCTTGATCAACCTACCAAATTTCATTGAGGAAAAATAATATAGACTCCTTAGGAAACATGTCACATGATATTAAATTTTTACACTTGCACACTTCCCAAAAAATTTGTACAAAGCATTAAATGCACTTAAAATGACCCAAAAATTATAAATAGACTTAAGGGACTAATAAACAAGGGTAGTATAGCATGAAATGACATTAATTGATCTTTGAAACACTTTATACCATCCATTTAAATCCCTTGTAGACCCAAAATCTCAATTTTTTTACCTATAGGTGCCTTAATTTGACTAGAAAGTCAAATTTGGTCAATAATTTGGTGCCTCATGGGGGTAGTTTGCTTGCTATACTAACTAGACCAATAGCCTTATTAGTCAATTGGGTTTAGGAGTCATATAAAGACTGAAAAAAGTATGATATTTTACCATTTAACAAGATAATGTTGATCAACAAGACAACCATTGGCTACCTCAAACACACAAAGGAAAAAGATACACACAAGAAAGAAGGCAAAACACACACAAGACACACATGTGCTACTAAGCACTTAGGAAAACAAACACAATAGAAAATAAAAAAATATGTACATACATTTTTCTCATACCTACCTTCTTGGATCAAAAGGGAAGTAACTTAGGTCTCCTTCCTCATTAGATGAGTGAGGATGCCAAGCATGATTCTTCTTATATGGGGTATTGGATGACTCTTCTCTTCTCTTTGCTATTTGATTTTGCACACCATTCAATGGAGTCATCTCCCATGTATTTTCAAGGTAGGTGAGATCCTCTTGAACCTCAAAGAATGCTACAAACTATTGTCCATTTATCTTGTCATGGCAAGTCTAAAAATCCATATATGGGATAGCTTGTTGTAAGTCCATCTTTCCTTAAAGGATTTGATCATCATTTTCCATTCTCATAATATCTTCAATCTCTTCAAAGATAATTGTATCAAACCCACTTGGGAGTATTTATTTTTGATATTCTTCATGGAAGTTGTTGGATGTAGATGCGTAGGTGGATGTGGGAACAAACTCCAAATCACTTTCAAAGGGCCTAAAATCATCATAGATTGATCTAATATGATCTAGGATTTCTTCATGATGCTACTCTTCAACATGTATTTATCCTCTCTCACCTTGAGTTTTATTGTCTAGAAGCTTGGTCTTTTCATCCTCCTCATACTCTTGGAACATTTGCATGTAAATCTACCACATGTCCTCCCTTTTAGACAAATCTTCTTATTTGTCATGACTGGTTAGCTCCAAGGGATTTGTAGGTTCTTTGAGAGTTTTAAATTCATTACATATGCTCTCAAACCTTTTCCATAGGTCATCATATTTTGGTTGGCCTACATCATGAGAAGAATAGACAAAAAGGGCCATTTCTTCCTCTTTCTTAGAGTCCAAGAGAACTTGTTTTAAGACATATTTTCCAACACAAGGGAAATATTCCTTCATATCCTCACAACCTGATCCTTTCTCACCATCATTCAACTCTTCTCCATTTTCAATCCAATTTGATATTTCAATCTTATCCTCCCTCCTAGTGACATCCACCTTATGCATTTCAAAAATGGAGAATTTATCCAAAGGGGATTCCCAAGTGGCAATATAATTTTCAACATTAGGATGGGAAACTTGTCTAGTTAGAGGGGATGGAAGGATAGTTTCAAAATCTTCTTGAGAAGGTGCGGGAGGGATTTGAATGGTTACAAATGTTTCTTCCCTAACAACTTCTCCACTTAGGCATGATTTTCTCCCTCCTTCATGAGCTACCATCACATCCTTCCATCTTGGGAAGGTGAGTTCAAGGGTATTTTCATGGATTTGAGGGCTTGATGAAGGGGAAAAAGATATATCTAGGAAGCTTGGAGTTTATTTAGGATTGGTAACTTCATTTTAGGATGGAGTAGTAGGTCTATATAACTCACTTTCAGCTACCATGATAGGTTTCATCCACATCTGATTTGCCAACTCAATTTCCCTTTCAAGGTAAGCCTCAAAATTTAATTTTTCTTCTTCACAATATTCCCCAAGTGTACTAGCCTACTCCATCATGATATCTTCCTTTCCTTGACTACTTTATTGTATGGGTTTCCAAGAGAAGATGTTTTAGGGAAAGGACAAAATTTGGAACACCTTGAAGCTGCCAAGATGGAGGTTGTTCATAAGTTCTCAAACTTTCTTCTAGATGGAAGATCAAACCACAAACATCAAACATATCATTAGAAAGACATGGCCAACTAGCTTTCTCTACAGGAACCCACTCCCTTTTTACTTGATCCAAAGCTTCACTCACACTCTTGACATAAACACTAAGAATATTTTGACCATAACCACACCTAGTATTAAGGTCTAACATATAGTTTTCATAATCAAGGAGAGTTATTTTGAAACTAATAATGGAATGGCTTGAAGAGGAGCTAGGTGAGCTAGATGGAGCATAAATTTGATGAGGCTAGTCATTGAAAACATATACATGATGAGGATCATGACAAAGATGGCCAATAACTTGCTCATAGTTAGGAAGAAGAGGCAAAACTAGACACAACTCTATAAATTGTGTCAAAATAAGCTCAAACTCATAATTATCCATGAGTTACTTCATAAAAAGAGTATGAAATAAGAAATAACTTTCAATAGGTATACTTGGACTGCTCAACTAGTAGATATGAACTTGGAGTCACCATTGGTGCTTAGTGAATTACCTCCAAACGCTGATGTCTTGAGGAGAACACCAAAACTCTTCAAAGAATGGACTCAATAGTCCTATCGGGTGTGCTAAAAACTATTGTCACTTGGATGTACCCTATGATAAGAGGTTTTATAGGAATCTAATCCAAGTGGAAAAATTGGGAAATCTTACTTTCTATGGGTGAGAAAACTTGTGAGATGAACCTCTAGATAAGGGCTAGCTCCCTTTGATGTATCATTCAAGCACATGTTCCTACTACTAAAATTTTGGGGGTTAAAAAGAGTTAAGAATAACATGAAAGTAATCCTAGTCTATGGGGATGATACACCAATTGATTTTCTCAACTCATACCCTTTACATGCACTTGGAACTAAGGACAAGTTGCATATACTCTACATCCAATGTCAATCTTCCCTCTGACATCAATGTTTCAACATGGGGTCTTGGAGATAGAATAGGCTAAGAGGAACCAGTAATAGGAATTTTAAGACACTATATTGAGAATCATTCTCACTACACCTGAAATCTAATTTGACACTTCTTCCTGACCTATAAAAGGAGATTACAAATACATAAGGTACTAAGGAGAGTACATGTGAAGGTAATTGAACAAACACTTGCACAATACCAATAACTATCATGTAAACTTAGTGAATTATTTGAATGAGGTAAAAAAATGTCTTTATTATTTCAAGGCAAAATTTTGGTAGGGATTCACCATACCCAGGCAGAGAGATCCCATATAATGCCAAAATAGCTAAAATTTGGGAAGGTAGAGAGAAGGGAAGTCCAAAAGTCACTTGGACACGTGTCCATATAATATAATTAGTTAAAATTACATGTGGAAGAGAGTAGGTTGAGATATTCCATGTCATAGTGTATACTTGTCCAAAAAAAGTCATAAAGATAGTGAAAAGTGGCATAAAACTACCAATTTGACATAAGAAATTGCCCACTAGAGTTGCCTTCCAAAACTACCCCTATCAGTATAAATGGTTAGGTCTAATGGTTAGTGTAAGAAAGAGGGCTTAAAAATAAGTCCCCACATGTATTGGATTGATGCTTGACCATCCATATTCTTGTGGACATGCAAAATCATCACTGGTAGTTTCCAAAAGGCTCTTTTCCATGCACCTTCTCCACTTGGCATCCAAAACTCCTCAATTCTCATAATTGATTCATGCACAAGAGGGAATGACAATTGTCAAATTGTCCCATACCATTAGTTTAAATAAAAAAACATTAAAAGGTCTCCCTAATATATTTTCACCATTTTCCCAAGTGTTCACTATTTTGGGTCACTAAACTGGCTAAAAGTGTGGGTCTAGTTAGGATACTTAGAGTCTGATTCAAAAGATGAGATGAATTTTGGGAGTTAGCTCAAGTGTATATATTCTTTCCAAAACTTGTTTCACCATATAAATCCTCTTTTAGCTTTCACACCACTCAAAATGGACAAAATGAGCTTGGTTTCCCCTATTTCATACAATTCCATACAAAGTACATGTGTGAGATATTCAAAGAGTCTTCTACAACTTCTAGGTGGTTTCATGGTAATCCCCTTGAATTTATATGCTCAAAATGCTCCCTCTATCCAATCAGGTCATAGAATGTTCCTTACATGTGTTTGGCTTATCATTAACTACATTTGATGTTGTTAGTCCACCTTATTGAGTTTGAGATCTTTTCTCTTTCCTAGAGTAGTTAAAACCATACCTTGCTTAAGCTCTAAAAGGACCCTATGTGACTATGACAATGGGCAGGGCATATTTTCATCAAATCCTTTATAGTATCATGTTGACCAAGGTCTATAACATTATATAATCCCTTTTCTAGATCACTTTCATGTGCCAATGTGAGCCACTCTGATAAATCTAGCACCTTGGCCTGTTAAACCCTCCAATTTCTCACTATCTTCTTTAGACTGAGACAGTCTAGGACCCTACCTATAGGTGAGTTTCACCTCTCCAAAGTATATACAAACCATGTTTTTATTTCTCTCATCATGCCATCTTCATTTCACACATTTGAATACTTTAACTAGTCTCAAAATACCTTTTTTACTCTTGACTGGCACCAACCTTCAAACTGTGACTATAGATGCCCATTTTTTCATGGTTGTAGGTTGTCAAGGTGGGTTTTTGAAATAAAAGTGTACATATAAACACTTTTTTTCCTCCATAACATCAAGTCACATCATTTTACCTCATTATATGCTTCACTTGAGCTTCAAAAACCATCTTACTCCAAACTGAGTTCAACCTTCAATATCTCTGACTGTATGTGCATGTTTTAGCCCTATAGGTTGCATTTTGATATATGTTTATCTATAAATTATATGTAATGCATCTGGTTTCACTCCTATATTAAATCATTATCTTAATTTCATATGATTATGTTCATGATTTGATCTCAATATACAACTTTTTACCCCTGTCTGGGACTAAGCTCTAATTCTAGGCTATAGGTGCAGATTTTTCCATGGCTATAGGTTATTAAGATAGTTGATAACCCCCACAAGGTGTGCATAAGGTCTTTTTATATCTCCTTACCAATGTAAACCATCACATGACTCACTTGGATGATTATATGCACTCTAAACACCACCTCACCTTGACTGTGATCAGACCCCTAGCTATAAGTGGAGATTTTCCATTACTGTAGGTTGTATAAGAGCTATTTGGAGCATGTTAATAGTGTATACAAACTATTGAGATTGTACTTAGCTTTGGGGATATTCCCACTAGTACCTAGTTCATCATGGATTCTTAAACATCATCTTTTGTTAGCAAAAGCTCAAAACTACCTTCACTACCTACCCTATTCAGTGTATGGATAAGGGATAGGCTTGATAGGTCCTTTAACCTAGTCATTGCCTCTTCCATGAATGAGTGCTTAGTTTTGATTGTTAAGTTGATTTGAAGTGTTTCCTATTCCAATAATAGGCCTAGGCCTAATCAAATACCTTATAGGGTAAGTACTCATCCAAAATCCAGTAGAAAACACTATTGATTTTTAGTGCCTTTTTGCCATTTTGAAAGGTCTTAAAATATGCATGATCTTTGCCCACTGAAACTCAAACTTGGCATGTTGGTTGATAATTGATAGGAATATAAGGTAGGCATAAGAGAAATACTTAAAACCAAAATTAGCTTCACCTTGTGATAACCAAAAAACCCTTGGGAACTCTATTTAGGATGTTTAGTGATTGAGGAACCAAACTCAGTTACCTTATTCATTTGCAATTCTCTACCTTCCATGATGTAATGAAGGAATTAGGTTACATAAATGAAATTCATATGCATAGGGATTTGATATGAGATTCCCAAAACCATTTCACATTCCTTGATGCTCCCCTACCTCCTGTGTACAGACCTCCTGTAGGCTAGACTGTGTTGCAATGGACATTAAATGAAAACAATGGAGATGATGCACAATTTAGGCCTTTTGAGGAGGATTGTTCTATTAAAAAATTATAATAACATCCAAGAGATATATAAACATATATAATCCCTCATGTTGTCATGGATAACTATCCAAAAACATTTGTATGTGCACTCTTTTCGAGATGAACGCTGAATTCTAACCCAAAGTGGAAAATAAGCCTAGAGAAGGCTTCCTTGCATTCTTAATTCCTTTAAAACAAAATGAAGGATGTAAAACCTATAATAACAGCTTAAAAATCATGTGGAAACCTCTAAAAAAAAAGAACCATTAGACCAAAATAAGAAAAATGAAGAATGCAAATAGTGACCCCCTCTTAAATGTAATTTCCCAAAAATATGCCTAGATTGTTAATGATCATTCATAGATGAAGATACAAAAAATTACAACTTATTATTATTGATGTAGATTATAATCATATCCCTATCCACACTTGAAAGCATTTCCTCCAAATTCAACTATACGGTTCATGGTGAGCACTTGAAGTTGAGCCTTCTTTGTATGCCAATAGGAGAAAATGCAAAAATAATTTGTAAAAGCACCTTTTTTATCGAATAATTGAAGTCCAAACATTGAAATGAGTGTGGGAATGTGAATATTTTCTCTTCTCACATTTTTGGTTGATGATGGGTTTGGGAAGTCCATACAAGTGCCAAAAAGTTCCTATTTTTGAGGGAAAACTACTCTTTCTTGATCAACCTACCAAATTTTAGTTATGGATAGATAATAAAAACTACTTAGGACACATGGCATGTGATAATACCTTTTAAAACTTTCACACTTCCCAAAAAATCTATACAAAGCATTAAATGCACTTAAAATGACCTCTAAATGACCCAAAAATGATAAATAGACCTAGGGGACTAATAACCATGGCTAGTATAGCATGAAATGAAATTAATTGATCTTTGAAACACTTCATAAAATCCATTTAAATCCCTTATAGACACAAAATCTCAAGTTTTTACCTGTAGGTTCCCTGATTTGACTAGAATGTCAAATTTGGTCATAATAATATTTGGATAGCCTCTAGTACACTGACATTGAGACTCCTAAAGAGTCATTCACTTGGAACACACATTAGCTTTGAATCACTAGGCCAATTATATTGATTTATAAAGTGGTAGTTTTGAAGGAGATGGAGAAGGAACTTAAATTTAGTTTCATGGGCTATTTGTATTTTAGGTAGATAAAACAAGTATTAAACCTACTCCCTCCATGGTTTAGAATTCACCCTTAGGGCATGAAACACAAAATTTGAATGAAAGCCTAAAATTTTGTCCTCTTAGGAGACATCCATATACATTTTGTATCATCCAATACCATGATCTGAATCCCCTCTAAGTTACCTATAAGGTCTAAGTGATAAGTTAGTAACTTCTGAGCAAAGAATGCGCTTTTGCTTAAACCTTTGTAGACTAGTTTTTATTAGGGTTTAAGGGAGGTTTTAGGGGCTTTGGGAGTCTTAGGCATGTTTCTTGAAGGTCCGAGCTTGGGTTTGTGAACTATCTACACCAATTCCAAGCTAATAAGTCCCTCAACTCCCATGAACATTTAGATTTCTCAAGCATGATTTTTTAGCCTTGGTGATCACTTCAAGGTGCTCCTTATATGAATAATTTTCCCCTTGAGTGATCTCTACATGCCTATAAGAAAAAGGTTCACTTTGATTTTTTTCTTAGGGATTTAACTTATCTAAGGGCCTTCAAATATTATAGAATCTTTCCCCTTTTAGTCTGAGAGTACCCACATTTGTTAGTTTATCTTCTATTTTACTTTTGAAAGCATAGTCCTAATGAGATTTGAAGGTTTATCTGGTCTACAAACCTAAAACATGGAATTTGTCCTCCATATTTGAGCTATGAACTATGCTTGCCTCATCTATGACTAAGGATACACCTTGGACACCTCATAAATTGGATTTCTTACTTTTCTTATTCCAATTTATCTCTTCATGTGCACATATCTAAGTGTAGACACCAAAAATCTGTCCATCATGATTTTAAATGTCAAAATTCCCCTCGACCACCTTAGGACACCTTGGGACCAATCTAACCCTTCAACTATTGTTAGGATTGTGGAGCTAAAAGCTTCACTGATGCAAACAGGAGAGGAGGTTGCTGAAAGTTGCTGAGTTGCAGAGAAGTTGGGGTCGATCTGATCAGCCGACGTCGGCAAGATAGCAAAGGGAAGCAACTGACGTCAGTCATATATCGGTCGACGTCAGTCACCTCTAGGCAGACAAGGACCGATGTCGGTCGCCTGTGTGGTTCGACTGCGAGCTATTTACGGGCAGTTAGCTAACGAACCAAGTGTTTGCATGAAGAGATCTATTTTTAGACTGAGAGCTGCGGATCTAATTATTGTTTGGATGAGATCTATATAATAGACTCATGGTTGTATTGGAAAAGTGTGCTAGGGAGTAAGAGAGCATAATTATAAGCTCCTTCTGTGTGTGAGGTAGAGCAATGGTGCGTTCCTCCTAGTGCCTCAGTACCAGGTGTGTTGGTGCTGGATTGGAGAGCCAGCTGGGTTCTTCAGGAGTGTAGGATCTTGGTCACAGTTGCATGGCCTATATAGGAGATCTACATGGTAAGTAAGATCGTTGATCTGTAGGTGTATGTGTGTGCAAGGTTGAGGTTCACAGGTGAGTAGAACCGTTGTTTGATTTGCAGGTGTGCAAGGTCATATAGACAACAACACAACAGGGAGCAGTATCAGGCAGGATCTACTTAGAGTACAGGTGTGTACTCGGATAGAGCAAGAGAGGAAGGCAAGGGAGTTCCTTCCATAAGTATGGTCTGTTGAATTGCAGGTTTTTGCAGATTCATGGGAGATCTACTTGAAGTACCTTGAGTACTTGTGGAGCACGTGGAGTGCTTGTGGAGTGCGTGGAGCACTTGTGGTGTGCGTGGAGCACGGGAGGTGAACACCAACTCTGTATTTGAGTTGGGTGTTGGGACCTGTGAGAGGGAGAGCTTTGGGGAGAAGAATTACTATTCACTTGAGGTGTGGGAAACCTCTGTAAGGTGGTGGAGAAGAAGTGGCATCTTCTTTATTGTATTCTTTTCTGTATAAAGTGTTAATACAAGTTGTGTATTGTCTCTCATATGCTATGTTATTTTGAATTCTAGTTACTTGGTGAATCTGGTTATTTCCACATATTATAGTTGCTTGGTATTTGGTAATCAATTGTATGCTTTCGGTGTTTCGCAATCCTGACAAGTGATCAGACCAATCTAACCCTTCAACTATTAACTGAGCCTAACCCATGGTTAGTTTGACCAAACTGGATTAACCAACCTTTTACCTACTTTGACCCTTTACCTTTGATCACTGACAATTAAGATGACTACAGATAGTCACCATGACCATTGACAGTTAGGGTGCACCTCCTTAACCACCAACATACAAGTTACTCACCTTGATTTTCTAAAAATAGCTTTTCTTAATCTATGTGTTAGCCATTGCATGAGCAAGTTATAATTAGAAGGCCCAATTAACAACTTGTTGCAACTCTCTTAGCTTCCTTATAAGAAGAGAGGGGTAGGGAGGTAAAATCCATCTACAATTATTATCAAGAGCTTGTGCATCCAGAGTTCCTTTATTTTCCAGGTCAATCATCATCAACAATCTAATTATCTAGCCATCACATTAGAGATCTAATTTTCCTCCATATCTCTACCAAAGTGCTAAGTACCATTTAATAAAATCACATTAGATTCCACTAATAAGTCATCCACCTCAATCAACCATTTGATCAACATTCTATGAGACAAGTATTTATATTTAGTATTTAATTACTTTATTTTATTTCACATTCAACCCAACATGAACCCATCTTCTAAAATCTAACCTTGTGATCCCATCAATCAATGATTTACCAACCTAGATCTACACATAATAACCATTGATGGTTGTCTCAATCATCGATGGTCTGTCAAACCACTGATGGTCACATTAACCACCGATGATCACTATTGTAGGAAATAATATCAAGTTATTTCCACCTACCTGGTCTTAGCCAAATCTAATTTTTTGTGTCCTTGCTTCTTCATAGACCTTTGCCTAATTTTTTGAAATAGACCTAAACTATTTAACAACAGTATTTATTTGCTTATTGTTATATTATTGATTTTTAGTATATTTCTATAGCAATAATTTTTTGTGTTCAAATTCATTACCTTTTAATTATTGATGCAAGTACTTTCTATTCTATTTTATAAACTTAATTATTTAAAATATGTGGATTGATAGCCCTCGAGGAAGTTTTTCTTCTAAAATCTAGCTAACGTTAGGCAATCCACTTAGGTATCTATCTAACCAACCATTTGCTTTAGTATTATCTTATTTGTAGGTCATTCTCCCAAGCCAAAGAGGAGTTCTTCACAATCTTCTAATTCAATGCATGCATAACCAAATAGTTTTTCAACCATACCCATATTTAGTTTCTTCTTCTTCCTTTTCTAAAATATAATTTAAAATTCATTGAAACATTCTGACACATCTGATGGGACCTTGAGTCTTTACTTTGGATTTTTTTTCTTTGTATTTGTATGGTCTTCTCCCTATCTATGCTCATTAACAAAACTAAAATATCTTTTGGGTTTGAAAACAAGTTCATCAATTACTTGCCTCTAATTTTATCTCACTTTGAATTAAGTCACAATAATTTTATTGTAGCATCACTTTTATTGCACACACTAAACCAAACCAATTTCATTAATTAAACATCAAACAAACTTGAGACAAGGCTTGACTAGGATTTTATCACCTAGTGGTGACCTTACCCTTTCTCAGTGATCTTACTTGGAGGTCATTACCAAGGGGAGAACCAACTCAGCTCTCCAGTATATATTGGCTAAGCCCCTGATACCCTTATCATGGCAGTGTGTGAAGTGAGGGGGTAGGATATATTACCAAGCCACATATTTATTCCTATTACAAATATTTTTTGAACACCTAACAAATCTGAAACCAACCATAGATTACTTTTATAGTACCTGATCTAAAAGTCAACTTCTATCACACATTCTCATAACTTAAGGCATAAGCCAAAAGTGAGATTAAAGTTAACCACAAGAGTTTATTTCCTTCTCTTTGTTTGAGTTGTAATATTTTTTGTATTTTCTTCTTATCCTACTTGCATGGTTCTTACTCATCAACAACGAAGATACTTAGAAAGTCAAGACCCATCTATAGATTATCTAGTCTCCTCTACCTCTTCATTTATGAAGTATATATTAGATGCTAAGAGTTCTCCTTATCATTCTAATGCTTCTAGTGTACCTCAAGTAGTTTCCCAGGGCAACCTAGACTTTTCTACCTTTTTAGATAATAACTTGATGGCTTTACAATATTATCTTAATATAGTAGCTCATCATACACTCATTTTGGCACCACCTATTGATCTACCTTATGGCATGCCACTAGGATTTTTAGGCAACTCTTCTATTGACTCTATCACCACCTAAATATTAGCTACTCAAGCATCTACCTCAGCTAGCAATCCATCTAACACAACCATGAAGAACTAAGCAACATAACCTTCTAACACCCAAACATCTCCTAGTATGACTAATAATTCTTCTAACATAGCTACCATCCAACCTTTACCTACCCATACTTTAATTACTATTAGGGTACCCATTACCACCACCACTACCATTCCTTTGGCTACCCCCACTCCACTTCAAAGCATAATAACACCAATACCTTCTACCTTGATGCCTATCACTACCAATGTTACCGCTTATCCCTTACCTATGACTTAACCATTTGTGTCCACTTAGTAGTACATACCCTCTAACCAACCACCCATGACCACATATTCATATGTGACTTTGACCCAACCACTTAAGACCACTTACCCATATGCGACAACTTCTTAACCTCTAACAAATTATCAGTATGCCACTCAACCCTAACCATAGTATGCACATTATAACCCTTCAAGTAAAACACCCTAAATAGACCTAATGAATATGCTCATGGACAAGATGACAACTTTGGAGTCATCCATCTTTGAGGCTCACAATCTCCTATCCTATGACCGGATTTGTAATGAACCCATCCACCCATCTATGCCTATCAAGCCATATCCTCCTCAATGGGAACTTCCCATGTTCTCCAAGTTTTATAGTAAGAAGGATCCCTAGCAGCACCTTAGGGCATTCAGGAATTCATGTTATTTGATTTCCTATGATGATGCCCTCCTTCTTCATACTTTTTCTATGTCTTTATCAAGACTGGAATTAGATTGGTATAGTGCGTTAACCAAGAAATCCATATTCTCTTTCACCCAACTGGCTCAAACTTTTTTGGATCACTTTTTGATAAATATCTCAAGGAAGGTTTCCATCATTGACCTCTATTCTATCTAGTAGTTTGACGATGAATCTATTGCCAATTTTGTATCTTGTTAGTAGAGCCTAATCAACCAACTCTCCTTTTCTTTACCTCAACATGAAATCATAGAGCTCTTTTCTCAGGCATGTGCCAAGCATACCTCCCCTACACTATGTGTTCAAAGCTTCCAAACCTTTGATGAATATTTTACCATGGTACGTAAGCTAGAGAACATAACTAAAAAATAAGAACTCTACCTAAAAAACTAATGAGGATTCCTCCGAACTGAAAAACCAAACTAATACCAAGACAAAAAGCAAGGGCACTGTGAACATAGTTTCCCTTAAAGCTGCTTCCTCATCATTTCCAACCAACCAAATTCCTCTAGTTCCTCAAAGAAAAACATGAGAAACCAAAACTAGAACACCCAAAATTAATTTACTCCAATTGAAGAGTCTTATGCTTCAATCTTGGAGAAGCCATTGAAAGCTAATATCATACAACTTCATCTTATCAAACCACCTTAGAAATTTAATTCTTCTCATCTTCCACCTAGTTGGTATAATGAGAATGATCTATGTGCCTTCCATCGAGTGATAAGGTATGACATTAGTAGGTGCAACACCTTCAAGAGCATTATCCAATATCTCATTGAAAAGGGAAAGGTTGTGTTGGATAACCCCAATGCACCTCAACCAAGCCCTTGACATATTTAGGTACCCTTTTCCTAGTCATGTAGATACTAAAAATGAAAGAAACATGGTTGAGTACTCTCATGATGCCCATATTGTTAACATGGTTCTTGGCACACTCATTACTGAAGAACCTACTGACCAATCTATCTGTTACTCACCCTCTCTACTTATTGATGTAGTGGAGTTACCTTCTCCTCTTTTAGAGACCCAAATCAAGGAATCCCCATATTTCCTCCTCCACTTATTGAGGTAGTGGAGCCACCAATCCCTCCTTTGACTGACATGCAAGAACAAACACCCATCTTACCTTCTCCATTAACCATCAAAAAACTTACTATCCCTTCAGAGATCATCCTTAAAGAGGAAACACCCTTGTCTACACCTCTTGTAGAGCAATCACAAACTCAAATCTTGCATCCTTTGATTTAGGAAAAGGATGAGGTTACCACCCCTCTATCTCAACCTATGGGATTATCTTTCAGGTCCACTATCCATGGAATAAAACTAACCTATAAACCATTCTCTAGGTTAGTGCAAAAATTAGAATTTGTCTCTAACCCTGACATAGATTGAGCCACCTTAGAAATTAGGGCTATCTTATATCACCAATCAAGAACCTACAACCCCACCTTTGGTAGACTAACCCACAACTTCCACTATATAAACTCCTACCTTATCAACCAAACTAATAACAACTTATACCAACCCAATAATTCTTAAGATATCCAAAGCATTAAAACCCCAAATAACCAAATCAACTTCTCTAACCAAACCAACAAAGAACCTTGGTACCCTCCCTAAATAGAGTCTTAATCACCTATATGTGAAGGTGGAGTTTACCTCACCAAACCCAACAACTAAGCACCAACCCAAGTAAACCAAGGGAGTATAAATATCAAAAGGCCAGAGAGCCAAACTCCTACCTCCCTCCACCTTGCCCTCTATCTTGGGGCCTCATCCCTCTAATATAATTAGAAATATGGTTGTTCTAATGAAACCCAACCATTATTATTGGTTAAACCAACACACTTGATTTTTGACACACATATTTTCACCAAATCATCAATAACCAATCTACCTATCCTAAAACCTCCTACCTCCACTTTCTCAACCTCCACCATACCAAATTCAAAACCAACAACCAAACACACCACCTTACCCAAACTGTTTGTTACCAAACCTGCTCCCAAAATGATTTACACCTTACCATCCAAACCCTCTCCACCTTTAGCCAAATCCAACTCTACCATCTTCCAAAGGTTATTACAAGATTCTTTCTTGACTTTACCTTCTATCAGGTTGTTCAACCTTCTTGGTTGAAAACCCACCTAATATAAGGACCACCACATGTGCTCCTATCACAAGATACTAGGATCTAACATAAAGAACTATAGAGTTTTCTAAACCATTATACATTAGATATATGATGAGGATGATCCATTAACAAATGAACCTCCCATGATACCTAAACCAATCCAACTAATAACAACACCCTCTACCCAACATCTACTTACTCCTCCACTCTCACCTCAGAGTGATGAAGAACCTAACCAATCTCCTACCCTAATTCTTACCTCTATCCATATGATTCATGTGGTTATAAGAGCACACTAGAAGGATAAGGTGAAGGCCAAGGTGTCCATTCCATGGACATACCCATATTCTACCTCCCAACCAAACCCTACGTAAATACCTTCAACTTCACCCAAACCCAAGATATCTATCTTAGGTGCCTCCTAATCCTACCCTTTCAATTCTATCAAGAGAGTGGTGAATAAAAAACTCCACAAAACCCCAATGAATATGAGCTTATATGAGTTGATTACCACTTCACCTCATCATCGCCAAGCAATGATAGAGGCATTATAATCGATAGAGGTCTAACCTAAAGACCCTCAACCTCTGATAGCCTTTATCAATGCTCTCTAAATTTCCTACCTTGTTAGCTTTAAGGATTCAAAAATACCTTCTATCCATCTAGATGACCTATATCCCCCTCTCTTTATTACTACTTATACCAACTAAACTAGCATTAATGGGCCATGATTGATGGAGGAGCTAGTATTAACATTATCTCCTCCAATGCCTATAACCAACTTAACCTTTCAGACAATGTCATGTATACAACCTTAGCCATACTTCAATCCTTTAATGACACCATGACCACTAACCTAAGAATGGTTGTCTTTCATATCCGTGTAGGACCTCACTTACTCCTTGAACTCTTTTATATAGTCGAAGGTGAATTCTAATACAATGTTTTTTGGGATGATCTTGGATCCACTCCATGGGTTATGTCCCCTTTACTTGACATCATTGCATTAAATTTGAACATGAAGGATAGGTCATCACCATTCAAGCTAACCCAAGTCCCTTCTCAACATGCAACATGACCTATCGACCCAATGATGTCCTCTTACATCCATCTAGCACACCCTATTTAACTCAAGTCAAGACCTCCACCACAAAAGAGGAAGTCACTCCTCCTTATAAAAATGATGTATCTACTAGCTCATTCATCCCCTCTAATCATATCCCATCCTTAGACCGTTTAAAATTAACATTACACCACTTTTCATTAGGGGAATTTTGCCTTTTAGCCCTTGACACCTTCCCTACTTCCCACGAGTATGGGCAACTTACTAACCACTCAAGATACGCCCCCAATGTTAGAACTATTATTCCTTTTGTTCCTCCCCATTTTCAAACCCATTTCATCTATGGGGGACTCAACAAACCCATTGGCACTTCTACCACCTCTCTTTCACCTCATCCATTTACCGTTGATTTCTCTTACCTAGATAAACAAATATTTGCTAAAACAACTCCATAGATGTGGTTGGAAAGGATTTAGCCTTGGATGATATGAGTATGGACCACATGAGTTTATTTCCATTGAGATTATAAATCCTCATGAGAAACATGACGTCAATTTTGTCCTACCTAATAAGAAGCAAACCTAACCACCTACAATCACCATTATTGAAGAAGACACCCCTTATTCACCAACCTCTCCTTTGCTTACGTGTGAGGATGATGACATCATCCCACCTAATTTTTTTTTGCATCAACATGATCAGCCTTAGAACCTTGAATTATAAAAAGGAGGAGGAAACTATAACCATCCCTTTGACCCATCTTGAGATGATAGGAGATGACTCCTCTACCATTAACACTATTTAGTGCCAAGATGATGATTCCATTTTAACCTACCTTGGTGCCCCAGATTCTTCCATCCGCAAATACCTTCCTCTTGAGGCTTAGACCATGTTGAATGAATCCACCATAGATATCAACTTGGATACTCTAAGGAACCACTGCATTATCAAAATTAGCTAATCATTGAATGTCAAAGAACTTCAAGATTTCCCCTCTTTCCTCCAAGACCACAACATATAATTTGCTTGGTCTTATAGAGACATGCCTAGAATTTACCCCATCATTTATACCCATAACATCATCACCCACCATGACACTAAACCCTTCAAATAGAAACTTTGATGCATGCACCCTTGCATAGCCCTTCTCATCAAAGAAGAGCTTTAGTGTCTTCTGTCTGTCAACTTCATTCAACCTATTGACTATCCCTAATGGGTCTCAAATGTCATACCTATCACCAAATCCACATTAGGACTATGTATTTATGTGGAATTTTATGACCTCAACCTCACTTTCCTAAGAGATGACTTTCCTCTATCGAGCATCAACTAGCTAGTTGATCTTATAGCTAGCGACAAGAAGTTATCTCATGGATGGATTCTCAAGTTACAATAAGATCAATTGCCCTCTAAGATCAACACAAAAATGAATTTACCATCCCATGGAGTATCTTTTTCTATAGAGTCATGCCTTCAGGGTTAAATAATTCTAGTTTAACTTACCAACATGCCATAACTTATATCTTCCATGACCTTATCCATAAAATTATAGAGGACTATGTAGATGACCTCAAAAATTACAAACTCTAAAAGGAAAACTTAGCAATTCTTAAGATCATCTTTAAATGCCTCATCCATTACCATATCTACCTAAACCCTAAGAAGTGCATCTTTGGGGTCTTGTTAGGAAAGCTTATAGGTTTTATTATTTCCCTTCAGGGAATTAAAGTTGATCTTGCCAAGATCAAAGAAATCCTTGACATGCTTCTTCTAGTAAACCTTAAATAACTCTATATTTTTTAAGGAAAGCTTCAATCCATCTTTCAGACTCATGTCAACCCTTACACCACCTTCAAAAGAAGGATGTCTCTTTTAAGTGGAATAATGATTGTCAAAAGGCCTTTGATTCACTCAAAAAGTACCTTCTATATACACCTATGCTTACCCCTTCCAAGTATGACCAACATTTCTACGTTTATATCTCTACCACTGATCACTTCCTAGGGGTAAGGCTTGCTCATTGAGATGATCAACATAGAGAGTAATATGTCTACTACATTAGCCACATGCTTGTGGAGTATGAGACTTTGTATATCCATACTGAGAAGATTTTATTAGCTTTAGTCTTCATGGACACCAAACTTCACCACTACCTTCTTAACCACAAAACTTATGTCATAACCAACATCGACCCACTCATATACATGCACTCGAAGCCATATCAAAACTAATATATGGACAAGTAGTTCATGTTATTACTAGAGTTTAACCTTGAGTTCATTTATCAAAAGTCAATTAAGGGGCAAGTCATTACCAACCAATTAGTCGAGGCACCATTAGAAGACACCCAATCTCTTCCTCTTGAGTTCTTCAATGAGTCCATCATGACCCTCTCTCAAGAAAATTTCACCTATCAAGTCACCATGTTATTTAATAAATCAAAATGTTAATTTTGTGGGGGAGTGAGTATTATCCTTATTCCCTTTGAGGGTGAACCTCTTATTTTGTCCTTCAAGCTTGATTTTGAATGTACCAACAATATGGTTGAGTATGAATCCCTAGTGATATGCCTTCAAACTACCTTAGCCTGAGGAGTCAAAATAATTAACATCTTTGGTAAGTCCTAAACTATGGTCAATCAAATTAATGGATTTTACTAGTGTAAGAATGATGTTTTATAATAGTTAAAAAATTAGTTGATAAACTCTTAACATCATTTAAACACTACCCCATGTAGTCAACCCCATGATCTACCAATAAGTTCAATGATACCATGGCTTCCCTCACCTTTTAGATCCCATTTTCACCCTCTGACTCTAAGCTATCTATCATTATCCATAGACTTACCCAACCTTCCGATGTCAAACTATATTTTCCCACCATTTTCAATGTGGAGAGACCTAACTTGACCTTTGGTATTAACAAGCCTTTGACTACCTTTAACTTGTCATCATCCCTTCTGGCCTTCTATAAATTCTCCAAGAGAATTTATCTAGAGTAACTCATACTACACCATTATGGGAAGAATTATTTATAAACACAACTTTGATGGCCTCCTTTTCTATTACATACATAGTCATGAAGCCTCTCATGCTATTAGGGAAACACATAATGGTATCTATGGGGGACACTTTAGTGGCCTCACCATATCTCAATGCATCCTTAACCTATGCTATTACTAGCCTATCCTTAACCAATACTACTGTGATTATGTGAAAAAAATGTGTTAAGTGTCAACAATATGCCAATTTGCATCATACACCTAGCCATAGTCTTCACGTTTCTATCAATTTTTGTCCCTTTTCATAATGAGGTGTATACATTATTGGTGAAATTAACCCCCATTCCTTGTAGAGACACCATTCTATCATCACTATGACCGAATATTTTACAAAGTGGGTAGAGTTTGTTCCTTTAGTATTGACCAAGGTAGAGAAGATTATCAATTTATCAACCATCATATCATCTGCCATTTTGGTATTCCTCACAATATTATCACCGACAATGGTAAGTCCTTTAATAAAAAGTAAGTCTAGGGTCTTTATGATGTATTTGACATTAAGTTAAGCTTCTCCTCACCCTATTACCCTTAAGTGAATGGATAGGCTGAGGCCTCTAATAAAACTCTTAACAACATGCTCACTAAAATGGTCAATACATCTAGTCAGGATTGGCATTTTCATATCCCCTTTGCCTTATGGGCATATCATACTAGCATTAGAACCCCAATGGGTGCTACATTTTTTTCTCTTATGTTTGCAGTAGAGGTCATCTTACCTCTCAAAGTCTAAATACCCTCTCTTCACATATATTTTCAAGATCTTATTACTAAGGATGATTATCATCAGCATCACTTAGCCCAATTTGAGCTACTTGATGAGCATCACTTAATAACCCTTACCCATCTTCATGTTTATCAAGAGCGTGTCAAGCATGATTATAAAAAACACCTCAGAGTGGGAGAATTCAACATTAGAGACCTCATCCTAAAGGAAAATCAACATGTCACCAATATGAAGAAAATTAAGTGGGGTATGTTTGCTTTCAATTAGCTTGGACCCTATATCATAACCCACAAGTATAGATCAGGAGCTTACCAATTGTATTCTCTAGAAGGCAACCCAGAACTTAAGCTCCTCAATGCTTTACATCTGCATCCATTATTTTACTAAGAAGGATCAAGTCCACCTTTTATTTTATCTTAAATTTATCCCTTGCTTTCAACCAAATTCATTTCCCTATTTTAGGGGACAACTGATTAAAATTGAATCATGTGATTATCCATCATATTCATAGCCTAATCTTGAATAATAGGTACCACAGCTCTACCCATGGCATGATTATCATGGTACTTTCCAACCCTCTCCTAGGATGGATTCCCATGATAATTGTCACCTATCCCTCTTTACACCTAATTAACCTTTTTTATGCTTTTTAGTTTTGCCTTCATAAAGTTGAACCCTTAAGCTTATATAAACATGTCTATGTCAAGCACAATCAAACAAGCAAACAACAAAGTCTAAACCAATAACAAATCATGGGTCATTCCTAAGCATTTACAGACTACTCCCTCAAAGGACAACTATATAATCATACTAAAATTTCACAAATATAAGGTAGACTACTCCCTTGAAGGAAAATTATCATAGAGCCTTAAACAAAGCAAATAAACTTATACCACTCTCTTGAAGGATGGTTGAGTAAATCATTTATCAAAAGCACAATAATTTATTGGAAGCTTTTCACATTGATCAACTTCCCATATACAATAATATAGAAAAAGACCCATTTCAACAATCACAACAAAAGTAAACTAATATTTAAATTCGTAATTGAATTTCACACATCATAATAAGGTGTAAACTACATTTGGTTTTCACAAGTAGACTTCCCATATTGATCAGCATACATCTTGTATGACATATAATTATTTATACTAACTCTTTGGGCACCTCCAAAAGAGGCATGCTAGTCTCACAAGAGGGTTCTATTTTCATCCATCTCCCCTTTATACACAATAAGGAAGGGATTTTGATCTTACTTCATGTTATGTGGTTAAGACACCTTTTTACCAACTAACGAATGCTAATGCAAAGCATTAATATGGATTATGTTCATTAAGCCAATCCAACTTCAGTTTTGTTCTAGCCCTTGTCAAAGAAAAAGTATCATGTTCTTTTCTTATCCTATCATGACTAGTTGATATTTTCCTTACAATGTTTATCTTGTGATTATATTTTTTGTCTTCCCATCTAGTGTTGTTAATTAAACTACCTCATATGTTTTACCTTAAAACAAATTAACACCAAAACATATGCACATGTGTCATAAGCAACAACATAATCATCATCACAACCATAACAAGCTTAATAAAACCATAACATCCATGAACAATAAAAAAATCAACCATTTTACACCACATATCTAAATAATATAACATATACTCTTTAAGATTTAGCATGTCATAAGCAATCAAGAAGCATACCCATAAATCAAAACCATCTCATGCCTAGCTCAGTGAGTCTACATCAGTGTCTAGTAACCATAACATAAGTAGGATCCATAAGCAATATAAACATCACATCATAAGCATTAATCATCAATGCAAATCATAGACCATGAGAATAAACAATAAGTAAAGATCATATATATATATATATATCATGAGTCAAATAAACACCATAATGTGTACAAGAAGATAAACATGTCTCTCTCTCAAAATGTACATCTCACCACATCGACTCATAGGCTTGAATTAAAATGATATACAATAATATATAAACACATATATCTCCAAGCTATGTCATAGCTATGCCCTAGGACACCACTTTCTTCTAGAGCACCACTAGATCTTGGTGCCTTCCCCCTTATTGTGCCCATCGGTACCCCTATAGTACCTTTATTCCCACCTATATATGCTACCCACTAACCTAATGTTGCCACACTAGCACCACCTAAAAATCTCACTCTATACTTGCCCTAATGGGGCTCCTGAAGGCACTGATTCAAAACTATAGCCTCATAATACCATAGTTCCTCTATTGTAGCTAGGTATCATGCCATGGGGATGGTTCCTAATGGTTCTATCATAGACATAGCCCCTCCTCCTCTATGCCTCATGGAGTCCCTCTCTTGTATAACCAAGCCTAATGAAGTCCTCACCTAGTCCCTATCACCTATGAGAGTATAAATATGACCTTATAAGATGACCACTTGTCCTTGTAATGCTATGACCTATGCCTATGTAGTAGCTAATGCCACTCCTACCCATACATCAAGGCCATCCACCTATGCCTATGCCTTCTGGCCCCCTCTCCTAGCTGGGTCCACATCCCTTAGCCTCATACCTTCATCATCCCCACCAATATCTACTACCACATATAATGCATGATACCATGCCATGTACCCATCTATAAAGCTAGCATCATCTATCTATGACCTAGCTAAAAACTCCTCATGGTCTAGAAAATTTGGCATAAAATGTGGCTTTGGCAATAAAATCTCTATGTCCTCATGATTTTACATTGAAAATACACTTAGAAAACCCTATAACAAGCTAAACTGTCTGTGCACCCTATCAAAATGGATAAGCTACACCTCCCCATCCCTCCTACCAAATATCCTTCTATAACTTTGTAGGGAGAGTGTCTTCCTCCTATAGCCAAGCCACACTGGAAACTAACCATAGGGTCTCTAAGTGATATCTTTGATCACTAGTGCACCTAGTGCACCCCTAAACTAATCAACATCATGGGATCCTCCTCCTACACCTAGAGTGGTGAAGTCACCTCTCTATCACATGAACCTGACTAGGAACTTAATATGAGTATAACTCATCCATTGCATCCCCACTAGATTCAAAACTTGGATGTACTCATAGGCCCAATAATGAAGAACCAGACTGACATTGATACCAATCCATAAACTACCATAATTCCTTGTATATCTATACTAGGAGAATGGATACCTATTCGAACACAATCCACCCCTGTAACAACTCCACTAGCATCCTTAGTATAAAATATGGGAGCATCTCACTGTTCAAGTTGTGAAGGGAAAATCATGAGATGGCCATCATAATAATTGTCAAGATTCTCCTCTCACCAACACCCTTGCATATAGCATGATATAGCTAAAACCACCAACATGACATTGGATCCAATCACTATCATCTCCATACAATAGCTCAATTTAATCCTCCCACTCGCCTCACTCTATGTGGTAGATCAGATCACCCTAGAGTAAAAGCTATGTGATCCTATATACATCCTCAATCAAGATCATCATCACATTGGTTGATAGGAAGAAGGTGTTTGTATCAAGATCCCATCTCTCGATGAGCATTATGATCATAGAGACATCCCTAGGCACATGCTGATAGTGCCTCATTGACCCCAACCCAACCTCCTCCATTTAGGCCTAATTAGGTGGGGTCAACCCCTGGTGGATCTCTATGAAGTTGAGAAACCTTAGTCATGAATTTGTATTCGCTCTTTAGCCTACAAATAATCATCACACAAATTAGTTCCCTATCTTATTTACCAGCTTTATCTACCCTTCACCTATTTGACCATCACCCTCTTAGCATTTACCCATTCACTTTTTTCTATCATCTAGC
Organism: Torreya grandis; assembly: GCA_037957365.1. Lineage (NCBI taxonomy): Eukaryota > Viridiplantae > Streptophyta > Pinopsida > Cupressales > Taxaceae > Torreya > Torreya grandis. The sequence continues at coordinate 3,571,793 of JARHVA010000323.1, forward strand.
CCATCTACCCATCCACCTTTGACTCAACCATTTTTAGTGCTAACACTATCTCCCACCTAATCTAACCACAAGCACTTTTCTAGCTTATGCATAAAATTAGATGAGTTGACCACTGATGGTCATGGTAACTACTAATGGTTAGGTGTCCTTACCTTTATGGGTATTGACTATTGATTTTTAGACATGACCATTTATGGTCACTATGGGTGTTCTGATAGTGAAACACCCAAAACCTTAACCACCCTAAAAACTTTTAAATACCTCTAATCCTTCCTAAAGTCTACCTTAATACCAAACCCTACCTAGCTTGCCTACCCCACCCTATCAAATTCCAATTTTACCTACCAATTTTCCCACATCACACAAAAACCCTAACTAGGGAATACCATCTAAACCTAACTATTTAATAGATCTACCCTCAAACCCTAATGAAATCTCAAAACTCAAGCTAAACTACCAATTTAAAGGCATCCCCTACTTTATTTCATGATCATTGTTATGGAGTTAGCCATAGACCCACCCATCCTCATTTGCATCCATGTGCTCCTTATATCCTCACTAATCTACTCAGTCCACTGTCCACCTTAAATACTAGTCAACTCATCCTTATTAGTCACCATAATCAAGATGTTCACCCAAAATTTCCACCAACTAGAGCTACAAAATCAACACCAGTAAAAGTTACAATGAGTTAAAAGTAATTCTATATTCAGTTTTAAACACTAAAATTTTAGGTTTTTGACCCTAATCGTTGATGGTCAGGGCGACCATTAATGATCTCCCTTGAGGACCCTAACCATCGATGGTCAAAAAGCTCACCCTTTTTACTTTCACCTAAATAGTCCTTTTTTTCAACCATACAACATTGTTTACCCAACCAAAGAGACTACCTCACACTATTGGTTGGGTAAACAATACAACAATGTTGACCCTTTTTGCACTTGCACCACCTCACACTTACCTGACCTGCTTGTGTCTTCTTAGGAGCACTTCCTACCTGACACTTGACTTGTTTGTGTTTTCATCTAGAGCACTTCTTTCCTTGGATACCCACTAAAACACCAACCCTATCTAGGAGACTTGATAAGAATAACTTAATCAGTTATGCCTAATGCTATGACCTAGTTTGCCCATCACCAATCCTTCTAGAGTTGACCTTTATTTTTACCAACTATGGCAACCTAGTCAGTGCATGATCTTGGCTATCACACCTTTTATCATACTTTGTGTGCTTATTTATGCTTTAGTGACCAAACCATCACCCACCCTCATGATATCCACCTTCATCATCACCTTCACCCACCTTATTAAACCTGTACCCAATTTTATTTTACCTCATCAATTTATAATTTGAGGGGGAACACCTCCCATACTAAAGGTAATTAGACCTTTGACTAGTAATCAATTTTTGTTTTGAAACTTGTTAATATAAATTTGCATAATAAAAAGGGACAAATTGTGGACACTATAACTTCACACACTATGATTCAAAAAATTAAAATTCCCCTCGACTACCTTAGGACCCCCTTAGGACCAATATGACCTTTTGACCATTAATCAAGCCTAACCCATGGTTAGTTTAACCAACCTTTTACCTACTTTGACTCTTTACCCTTGACCACTGATGGTCACCCTGACCATCGATGGTTAAGGTGTACCTCCTTAACCACCAACGTGTAAGTCATCCACCTTGATTTTCTAAAAATAGCTTGTTTTAATCCACATGTCAACCATTACATGAATGAGTTATATTTAGAAGGCCTAGTTAATGTTTTGTTATAACTCTCTTACCTTATCTATAAGATGAGAGGAGTAGGGAGGTGAAATCCATCTAAAATTATTATTAATAACTTGTGCATCTAGAGTTCCTTTATTTTTTAGGTCAATTATCATCACCAATCCAATGATCCAACCATCATGTTAGAGATCCAAATTACTAACTTAGCTCTACCAATGTGACAAGTATCATTACTATGCCAAAATCACATCAGACTCCTTCGACAAGTTAGCCACCTCAATCAACCATCTGATCAACATTCTATGAGATAAGTATTTATTTTTAGTATTCAATTACTTTATTTTTTCTTGCACTCAGCCAAACACCAACTCATCTCCTAAAATCTAACCTTGTGATCTCTTCAATCAACCATTGACCAACCCAGATCTACACATAATAACTATCAATAATTATCTCAACTACCAATGGTCTGTCCAATCATTGATGATCACCCTAACTACTGATGGTCACCTTAATTGCTAATGGTCACATTAATAATTGATGGTCACTATGGTAGGAAATAAAAACAAGTTATTTCCACCTACTTTCCCTCAACCAAATCTATTTTTTGTGTCCCTACCTATTCATATACCCTTGTCTAATTTTTTGAAATAGACCTGAACCATTTTAAACTAGTATTGATTTGCTTATTTCTATATTAGTCATTTCTAGTATATTTATTTAGCAAGAATTTCTTATGTTAAAATTTAATACATTTTAATTATTGATGCAAGTACCTTCTTTTATATTTTATAAAATTAATTGTTTAAAATGTGTAGATTGACAGGCCTCGAGGAAGGTCGTGCTTTTGGGATCTAGCTAATGCTAGGCAATCTACTCAGCTATCTATCTAACAAAGCATTTGATTTAGTGTTATCTTGTTTTCAGGCCATCCTCCCAATCCAAAGAGGAGTTCTTCACAATATTCTAATTCAATACATGCATAAATAAATAGGTTTTTCAACCATACCTATATTTAGTTTCTTCTTCTTCCATTTTTAAAATATAAGCTAAAATTCACTAAAACATTAAGTATACCAAGACCTAAAACTTTTTCTTTGGTAGACCAGTCATGGAGGCTAGCATGGAGACCACCAAAATACTTAGTTATATGCCTTGGGAATCCCTCTCCCTTTTTCAACCCATTTTGCACATGAATATCCTTTGCATCTTGATCTTTGAGCTCACACTAGCTTCTCCAAGCCTCTTTCATATAAATCTTACCTTGCACTTTCCAACCAAGGAGACATGGTGGTTCTTAGGGGACCTCAAAATACCATGAAGGTGGTTTCATTATTGAAACCCTACATTTGGATGGGTCTTGAGGTGAAATTTCATCATCAGATCATTTTTTTGCTTTGTACAGGGTTGGTGATGCCCACCATTTCAATGATGGTTCATAGAATATAGATGTCTAAACATAAAATAAATGACATATATGTATATGTAATTGACCCTCCCTCCTATCATGAATAGGATATATTCCCATGTAAATACTCCATGAATATATGAGCATCATAAGGTGGTGCTAGGGTTAGTTGCAGGGAATTTTGAGTCCTTATTGTCTTAAAAATCATTCATACTATGTATCCACCATTGCCAATCAAATTTACCTGAATGTTTAGTTCACAGGGAGACTTAAATTACCATAGTATATCTATTTATACGAAACACATGGTGGAATGTTTGAGCAAGTGAACATGCCCTAAAAATCACTTGCATATAGGTAGGTTAACTTGAGCTAGGTTTTATGGCATTTAGACTACTTTTTCCACCTGATAACACTTGAAACCCCTTTTTTGGGTTTCAAACATGCTACCAATCCTTACTTGGTACATTGGATTGATCACAACTACTTGCATATTTCCCAAGATACCACCAAGGCTTGTATATGAGTCTACTTGTTTGCTTGTATCAACACATCTTTAAGGTATTTGAATGAAAATACAAGTGTTACACCTTAGGAGGGGTTCTAGGGGACCATATACATACTTATACATTTAAACACAACTTTATTTAGACCCAATTTTGACTATAGACTTTGCATAACATGGATATGTCTCTAACATTCACTGTATGCCTGCACAAACAAGCCTTGGTCTGAGAAAAATAGTGGGTATATCCACTATTTTTCTCATCCAAGTGAACATATGGGCCTCTTCCTTAGGTTATGACCACCATATATATATATATATATTTTGGAGACTTGATTGTTCTTGGCATGGGTCTATATCATCATTTTGTCTCAAAATAGCTTCAAACTGCCTATTTATAGTACACTCAGGCCTGTAAGTCTTGAAGATGGCTTATAGCCTTAACTCTAAGGGTGTTTGTGATCATAAGGATTATTTTCCACATGATTAATATGATTATCATGGACAAGTGGTAGCCCTTCAACACTATTTTCCTTTAGACCCCATCTCCCATTTGGGCTTGAACCTCTCATGTACATATGCTTGTGTAGTTTGATGATTGAAATGACATCATCATGCCTTCACAGAGCTAGTGACCATCATGGATACACCCTTAAAAATGTGATATTTGTCTCTTTTTTTATAAACTCTAATCCTCTATGTTAGTATGAGTTAGAAACCCCAATCTAGATCGGTAGTGCCAATTGTTACCTTCCTCTACCTCTAACTATTTACAATATTTATTACTTGGCTTGTGTTAGGAGGGAGATGGCCTATAGGGTGTTTTAAAACTATATAATGGGGGGTCCTTTTCAAATCCAACCCCTTTTGGAATGCAAATTTCATGATCTTCATTTCAAACCTTGAACCTTGGATGATCCACATAGCTCTTCTTGAGACCCTTCTATAGTGACTTTAGTGGCTGACTATAGGTGCTCTCTTTTGGACCCCCAACTTGTCATATGACCATATAGGTCTAGTATATAATGATATTGATGGTGTACATGAAGTGGAGTATCACATTAGTATGATTTAGACTTTATGGAGGGTGAATGGGTGAGGGAAAACAATAATGGAGGAAGGTTGGAGTGAGTTGAATAAAGAAAAGGGATACTACACTGTAAAGGTAGTGGAAATATAGTGTAATAATGCAAGTGTGGGGATGACATGGAAATGACACTAAAATACATAAAAGACCAATTTAGGTGAACCCTATAGATACCCTAATGCATATACAAGTAATCATGTGAGTATTAAGGTAGGGATTAGGTGTTTATAGTCTTAAAATAAAACATAGGATTCTCAGGATTACCTTAATAACTATGAAAAACCTTAAACTTTACCAAAATGTGACTCAGTGGACTCATAGACATAGAGGCTTGTTTGTAGGCTTATGAAACCATCATGAGAGTGGATAAGACTACATTAAGGCTTGCTAAGACATCTCATCACCATTTTAACACCATGTTGCATGATGGGATGTATTGGAAGTGTTGTAAATGCCTATAAATATGCATATAATCTTTGTCATATAGTGACCTTGAAATCTCTATAACCTTCCTTTCTTAAGATGTCTTGAGTAACTAGAGGAGTAATAAAATCTTAATCTAAACAAGGAGGCATTGAGGATCTTAAAAAATCTATGTAACCTTTGAAACTTTGCTTACAACACCTAATTGAGGCACTTAAACCTTGTCTTTTGCACATACTGGTCTACAAACCATGCATAAAAACTAATGAAGGATATTGACATGATATTTAAGCTCACATGTATGGATTTAATGCTAAAATAATCATGGAAGGACCTTTCATGACTTGATAAAATAAGATATGTGATCAGTTCTAGCAAATGAATCAAACTCCTTTGAAAACCATTGACCCCAAAAGTGCCTATTTAGATGAGCAGGGTTCAAAAGTTCCCTAAATTCTTAGTGAATGTTCATAGAGGATATAAAGTTAAATTATAGACAAATACAATGGGTGATTAGCTCCCTGAGCCTACTTTCCATGGAAAATAGCTTAGACCCCCACTCACCTTCTATTGTATGGAATAAACATGAACATGATGGGTGCTCTAAGCATGCTAATGAGCTCTATGTAGAGGAGCAATGGTTTTGAAACCTTAAGTCACTAAAACACACTAATCCTTCCACCATTGCACATATTTGAATTCCTCCTACAAGAATATGCTTTTAATTAAGTTGATCTATATAATACAGATTCATACTATTGAGAAAACACCTATAAACCACCATTTTCCCTACAAAACTTCTTACTTCAAACCTAAAATGTAGCTAACTAGTGTTGTGGAGGTAAAATATGGGGAAATAAAACATTTTTACTTAGTGGTATGACTTGAGGAAGATGAAAGGTCACAAATGGCATGTGTATGCCCATTTTGGAGGAAATAAGCATTGACTAGGGTGATAGTGGGCCTAAATGGGGTATGAAACCATCTTATGATGATTTAATGAGGCTAATTAAGTCCTTTGTAGGAGTATGGAGTGATTTAATGATCAATCAAGGCCAAATAACATCTTGATATGGTTAAAACCATTGAGTATATTCAAGTATATGGATTTAAAAGAGATTCATCCATTATATCACTAGGTTAATGCATAAGGAACATCTCAATGGTCAATGAAATTTTAATTAAACCTCATAACCTTATCCATAGTTCTTCTTGAAAGCTCAAAAATAGGCATACCTCTAATGATTGTGTAGGACCAATGTGCTTTTATTGCTTTATCAAGCTATCTTCCCAATTTGTCTTCATCACTACATATTCATCATGTTGATTACACTTCAAGGTGTATAATGACCAAATATGCACCTTTTAATACCATGACACTAGATGACTCAAGCTTGAAAGGAGGCAAAAGACCTATAAGGACTATTAGGGAAATTTTAAAACATGACTAGATAGTGGACTGACTAGACCCCCTTCCTAACTCATGACATGACTAACAACCAAGTTTCAAAGATAGATCATGACTCTAAGAATAGAAATTTACCAATATTTATGGTGAATCAATCGGCTTGACCAGTCTACTAGTCATGGAACCTATAAATTTGATAAAACTTGTCCATAATGACTAAATGGATGAAACATAACTACACCATAGGTTATGCCTTCATCTTGTACACTCTTGAATCAATAAGACAACCAAACATTAGGAAAGAACCAAGAACACAACACACAACTATCTAAACAATAGAACTAAACGACAAACATGACACTTGTGCAAGGTCACTTAGAGGTAAAATACAACCTACCTACTTATGTAAAAAAGATCATGAAAGAGACTTAGTAGCATAACCTGAGATACCTCCCATTGATAGGGATGGTAGGATCTCACCATTTAATTTATCTATCTCAAAGGAACTACTCTCCTTGTATCATGTGATAATATAAGGCCCACTCTAAAGACTATCAAATTTGGAGTGCTTCCCTTGTTTTGCATGGTTATCATCCTATTTGAGGACTATATCACCTTATTGAAACATTATAGAGGAGGCTCTCTTGTAAAATGACTTATTCACTTGGTGTTGATTGGACCACATGATGTGCATGACACTGTCCTTTGTCTCCTCCAACTATCTTAGTTCATTCATCCTTACTTGCATAACATCATCCTCTAGGAGTTTAAGTTGGTGTGCAAGCTCTAGTGCAGGAAACTCAAGAGAGATAGGAAGTCTTGCCTCTCTACCATAGACAAGGAGGTATGGGGAGTGTCCAATAGCTTTCTTAGGTGTCACTCTATCTGCCTATAAGGTAGTCCTCAGTCTATTATGCCACTCCCTCTAACTATCCTCCATAGTCTTTTTGATGATCCTCAACAAGTTTTTGTTTGTGGACTCTATTAGTCTATTTCCTTATGGGTAATAATTAAAGGATACTTTGAGATAGATTAAATTTTAAAGAGCCCAATCACATACCTTACTACTGCTGAAGGCCAATGTATTATCAGAAATGATTGTTGAAGGCACACCAAATCTAGTCATAAGGTTATCATAAAACTTGAGGACATAATTCTCATTGGCTTCTTTGAGGGAAAATACTTCAAGCCACCATGAGAATTAGTTTATGGCTATGATAATCCAATTGTGTACATCAATTGAAGGGGATGGATCATCCCTATTAAATCCAAGCCCCATTGCATGAAGGGCTATTGTACTTATATTGATTGTAAAGGAAGGGAAACTAACTTCTACTTGCCAATGAACATGGCACATTTTGAACATTTCCTTACCCAAGAGTGTGCATATATAAATAATGTGGGCCTAAAATACCTAGATATAATGATCTTGGATGCCATGGTCTTGGTATCAAAATATCCACTAATAAGACCATCATGGAACTATTCAAGTAATTTGTCCACTTGGCATGTTTCTACACATCTCAAAATCATGCTTCTTATATCCTTCTTAAAAATTACTCCATCTATCAAGATATAAGGTATAGTTTTGAAACTAAAGTGCTTCTTCTTGGATCTACCCATCCCCATAGGACATTGGCCTGATTGAATAAATATGATCATATCATGTGTCCAAATGAGAGGGGTGTTGTTTGGAGCTGCTTGTCAACTATTATGAACTGCTAACTCTTGGTCTTTGCTTTCCTTTACCTTTGATGCAAGGTGCTCACACAACCCTTTACCCCTAATAAGATTTGTAACTCTAACTTCAAGGTCATACTCCTTGTATTTTTCTACCCACCCAACTCTCTTCTCATTGAGGTCTCTATTGAGTATAAATTCCTTAATGCTTGGATGTATTACCATGAGTATGATCTTGCTATTAGACACCATGTATTACATAAAATCTTGAGTAATGGCAAGACATAGGCAAGATACTAATGTAATCTTTATTTCCTTAAAGACACCTAATATTTTAGTAGGATAACAATCCAAATGTAAGACACACTATTCATTAGGCACATACTTGAGTTGAAGCTTGTCTACTATGGCTTTGGACATGATTGATGTTGAGGCACTAAAATCTATCATACAATTATGGATAATACAGTCCCATATTATGACTAACAATTGAAATCAAGGGGGATTAAAAATCTTAGGGGATTGAACTTGAATAGGAGTTTGAACTTGACTAGGTTGACTATCTGATCTGAGCAACATTTCAGGTGATAATTTGGGTAATGGTTCTACCCCAATTGGTGGTAGAACTTCTAGGAGCCATAACTTTTGCACCATAGCTCCGTTTGACTCCCCATTTAAATAATTAGAAAGATAAGAATGAGGGTAATGATATGAGATGGCATAATATTTACTTGGTGGGTTTTGAAACTAAAAAATAAATGGAAGTTCCCCAAATTTCAATTTTAGAAGTGCAGTCTAAAAATAGTAAGTTTGTGAAAATAATAATTCTTCAAATTATGTATTGTTGTGAATCATGGAAGTCAAACCACTTAATCTCCCTCGATATTGGTGACCTTACACATCCTCATCCTACATTAAAAATGTGTATAAATGAAGATGCAACCTAAAAAGGAAATCAAACATATCTTCTTAGAGATAGGCATATGTTTGGATTTACAAATCTGATCAATAAAACATCTCCTTAGAGATAACATTATTACAATTATGTTATTATTTTTTCTTGAATTATATTTCATCCAAATCTCTTGAGTTTTAGATCACTATCATTGAATTAAATAGTACTTACCTTATAAGCTACCTTGTTTACATGAGAGAGCTTGGAGAGCTCTTGTTGAAATATGTCTTTTTGCCCTGGAATGGATATAACATCCCACATAGAAATGTTGATGTTTAATCTCTTCATGTGGTCCAAAACATTGAATGGAATATTGGTACTCTTTGGCTATATTTTGGAAGAATAAGTGTCACTTGACACTTGGGTGATTTGAGGAACAAATGGAGTTTTCTACTACTGCCCATGTGGCTAAGGTACTTGTTGAGATGAAGGTGTCTTAGTGATTGTAATTTGAATGTTGGGATATTGGGATACTTGTGGAGGTGTATAAAATACCTTAGGCTTCCCCAAATTGGCATCCATCATCCTCCTTTTAGTCCTTATATGGGCTTCAACTGTATCATCTACCTTTTGCACAATCTTCCTCATATTTACTACCACATGTTCAAATCTATGATCCCCCTCTTGAAAATTCACATAATTGGTGTCATCTGGTGCCTTTCCATATTCCCTTGCTATTGGTTTGAAACCTTTGATGGTGCCATGGTAGGCAAATTACCTTGAGTCATTGCAGGACCTTATGGTGGAGGAGGCATTGTGTCATCACCTTGAAATGGGAGATCTCGCTGCCAATTAGGATCTTGACATGTTTCTCCACTTGTAGACATAACCATCTCATTAGACTTCCCCCATGATTTTTTCCATTACCCTTCTTATGTAAGGCTATTTTGTGTGGGTACCAAGGCTCTAGAACTACTTGCTATGGGGTTTTAACTATTGTATGGCCTAACTTGAGTGATTTAGTCTTGATCTTGTTGGTTTGGTGGTTAAGGAGGACTATTATAAGAATGATAAGGATATTTAGCTTGATAGGGGCCTTGGTATAGTCTATATGAGGTCTATTTTTGCCTCTCTAAATCCACTAACTTATTTTTTATGCTATCATCAACCCTTCAATTTTCCCAAGCTTATTTACTTAGCTATCATCTAATTGTCCCTGATTATTTAGAGTAGGCAAGGGAGAAATACTGGGTGGGGTAGGCTAGAGCTTAAGAAAGAGGGGCATGACGGGCCTTGGTGTTAGTTTCCCTAATCATATGAAATAATTTTCTACCCTTATAGAGATTTCATAAGCCTCAGGCAAAGTTATCCCAACCATGGATTGAATCATTACTACAACATCTGAGTTCAAGGCTCTTAGCTAGTAAAGAAATGCATCTTAGGTGTGGGATTTATGATGATAGGGATTCTATCTAAAGTTTTTTGGAATCTATAGTTGAAATTAATGATAAAATCTTGGGGTGCCCTCTTGATTGAGGTGAATTATTCAACTAGTGACATGTGGTCACTCCTATCTTCAAAATGCTTGCAAAGACACTCACCAAACTCATCCTAAGTATTGATTGAGGTAGAATTCAGACCTTTATACCATTTTAGGGATTTGATTTTCAAGGATGTGGCTAGTAATCTCAAGTCTACATTCTCCTAGGTGATATTATGCATCGAGCATAGGTTTGTAATGTTAGCTATATGCTCCATAAGAATGGTGGAGTTTTCTACTATAAAATAAGGCAAAATATTTAAGGAGGAAGCTAGGATATCATCATCTTACTAGAGGTTAAGGGGACTACCACTATTAAAGGGTATAAAGGCTTGCAATCTAGGCCTTGCCATTAGGATTAGTGGAATTTTAGGGGATTGTGTATGGGTATAGTTTGTATATGTGGGATAATTAAGGGGTGTGAGGTTGGGGTTTGAAACATTAACCCTTTTTCATCTTGTAATATGTAATGAAAATTCAACAAACTGAACTTGCTTACCTTTTAAGGTAGACCTAGTAGAGATTTGGTACATGAATTTTCCTTCCAATATATTGATAAATATATTAAACCCTCCAAATGTCCTTCCACATTATCAAGATGTCAAAAATAGATGTCCAAGTGCATTGATTGCAAACCCACTAGGTGTGCCATAAATTGTTGGAGTTTTAGGTTGCACCCTAGCTAAGGAGAGAAGTGTTAAAGTACTATCCTCAAACATAATCTAACATGGGAGTGATCTTAGACTATGGGTTGTCTAGTTTATAGGTCACACCTCTAGTTTTCATGGGGCTACCTCCCCTAATATGAAAATTCAAAATCTTATAATATATAAACCTATCAAAAAGGAAAGGGATAAGAATGCAAAAACTAAAACAAAAATCTAACCTATGTGGTGATGCAAAAATTGATCAATGATCCAATATCAACTATATCATTTGATGACTATTGATGAATTTAATCAGACTCTTGCATAATGTTTCAAACATGAATGTTTTGCATGTAGGTTGATTAGAAACCTACAACTCAAAGGACAAAAAGGCATAGGTCTATACAAGAAACTATAGGCTTGTGACATTGGAAGAGAAACCTCACTAGCTAACACTTCACACAACCTACAAGAAAAAAATAAGCTTGAAGTAAGGTACATGAAAGACATCTGGATGATGAATAAATAACATACATTTTGTAGATCAAAATCCAATAAGGTACACTTAACACCTAATCAAAATCTTAAATTATCTTGTATTGATTCAAAAGAGTTTACAAAGTGATTTTGGAAGATCTTTACTACACCCAGCCAAGGGATGGAAAAAAAGATCTCAAAACCTAAATGGAAGACAAGAGAGAAAATTAGGCATAAGATGGGTCATCAATGAGCCTAAAGTGGCATAGGGGAGTTACACAAGTATTGTCTCTCTCCTTGAGCATTAACATTCCATTGATGAGCCTAATTTTGGCAAGGTAGAGGCTATGTAGAGCATAACTCATTTAACTATCCTCAATCATGCTTTGACCATCCCTAAAATAGATCCACACTCCCTCTTTTGGTAGTTATGTAATGCATATGGGGTGAAAATAGGTCCATTTGACGTGTTGAGAAGCCTTTGCATCAATATTCATGCCAAATTCTTCATGAAACTACCTATGACCTATAATAATGGCTCTTATTTTGGTGTAAGATCACCTAAATGTTAGTTATAATTCATGGGAATGGTCAATCAATGGCCTCATGCACCTACTCCCTCCATGGTTTAGAATTCACCCTTAGGGTGTGCAACATAAAATTTGACTAAAACCCTACAATTTTGTCCTCTCAAGAGACATTTGTACACATTTTTTACCAACCATGACCATGATTTGAAACCCCTATGAGTTACCTATAAGGTCCAAGTGATAAGCTAGTAATTATGAACAAAATAATGCACTTTTTCTTAAACCTCTCTAGATTGGTTGTTATTAGGATTTAAAGGAGGTTTTAGGGGGTTTAGGAGTCTTAGGATTTCTTCTTGAAGGTCTAAGCTTGGGTTTGTGAACTATCTACACCAATCCCAAGATAATAAGTCTCCTTACCTCTCATGAACATTTAAATTTCTCAAGCATGACTTTTTAGCCTTGGTGAGCACTTTAAGGTGCTCATTATATGAAGAATTTTCCCCTTGAGTGATCTATGCATGTCTACAAGGAAAAGGTTAACTTTCATGTCTTTCTTAGGGCTTGAACTTATCCAAGGGCCTTAAAATATTATATCATCTTTCCCCTTTTGTTTTGGGATCACCAATAATCTTTAGTTTATCTTATATTTGACTTTTGAAAGGATAGTCATAATGGGATTTGAAGGTTTGTTTGGTCTGTAGACTTGAGACATGGACTTTGTACTCCATATTGGAGTTATTAACTGTGATTTCCTCATGTATGATTGATAAAACATATTAGATACCTCAAAAATTGTATTTGTTGCCTTCATCATGCCAATTTCCCTCCTTAGAGTGCACATAGATAAGTGTACTAAGACATGTAAATTTTTATTTGGTAGAACATTCAAGGAGGTCAGCATGGAGAATACCAAAATACTTAGTTATATTCCTTGGGATTCCCTCTCCCTTCTCTAACCCATTTTTCACATGAATATCCTTTACATCTTGATATTTGAACTCAAACTAGCTTTTCCAGGCCTCTTTCATGTAACTCTGAAGCCATGGTGGTGCTTATGGGAACTAAAAATACCTTAAATTTGGTTTCATGGCTAAAACCCCACATTTGGATGATGCTTGAGGTAAAGCTTCATCATCAGGTCATTTGTGGAGGGTTAGAGACATCTACCATCTTAATAATAGCTCATAAAGTATAAACATACATCCTTGAAACAAAGGCCATGTATTTTTAGGGCATTGACCCTACCTCCTATCATGAAAAAGCTATAATCCCATGTAAATAATCTATGGAGATATGGGCATTAGAAGGTGGTGATAGGGTTAGTTGCAAGAAATTTTGAGTCCCTAATTTCTTAGCAATGGTTAATACTTTCTATCCACCCATTTATAATCAAATAACCATGAATATTTAGTATATATGGAGACTTAAATTCACCTAGGATATCTAGTTAGGACATATGTGGTGGAGTGTGTGAGCATGTGAACATACCCTTTAAATTGATTACATACAACAGACTAGCTCAAGATAAGTTTTACAAAATTTAGAATAATTTTGTCACCTACCAATACTTAAAACCCATTTTATGGTCTAAAACATGATTCTAATCCTTACTTGGGCCATTAGACTGATCACAACCACTTGTAGAGTTCCTAAGATATCATCAAGGCTTGTATATGAGTCTGCCTGCTTGCCTATATCAACACATCTTCAAGGTATTTGAATGTAAATATGAGTGTTAGACCTTAGGATGGGTTTTAGGGGACCCCATACATCCTTTTACCTTGAAACAAGAGTTTCCTTAAGACCCCATGTTGACTGTAGACTTCACATAACATGTATATGTCTCTAACTTTCATTGTATGTTTGTATAGACAAGCCTTGGTATGAGACAAAATAATGAGTATATCCACTATTTATCTTAGCCAAATGAACATATGGGACTCTTACTTAGATTATGAACACCATATGTATATATTTTGGAGACTTTTTAATTATTTTAAGGGGTCTATATCATCATTTTGGCTCAAAATAGCTTCAAACTACCTATCAACAATGCACTCAAGCTTGTAAGTCTTGAAGATGGATTGTAGCCTTGACTCTGAGGGTGTTTGTGATACTAGGGAGTGTTTTAAACATTCTTAGGATTATTATCATGAATAATTGGTGGCCCTTCAACACTATCTTTCTTTAGACTCCATCTCCTACTTGGGCTTGAACCTCTCATGCGCATATGCTTATATAATATGATGACTATAATGACATCATCATGCCCACGTAGAGGTAGTGACCATCATGGATACACACTTAATAATGTTATCCTTATCTCCCCTTTGTATGGAATCTAATCCTCTATGCTAGTATGAGGTAGAAACCCCAATCTAGACTGGTAGTGCCAACTGTTACCTTCCTTTACCTATGATTGTCTATAGTATTTATTACCAAGCCTATGTTAGGAGAGAGATGGCCTATAGGGTGTTTGAGACATGTATTATGGGTGGTCTTTATCACATCCAACCCATTTTTTAATGCACATTTCATGATGTTCATATCAAAACTTTCACCTTGGATGATCCACATAGCTCCTCTTGAGACCCTGAAATAGTGACTTTAGTGGTTGATTGTAGGTGCTCTTTATTTCACCCTCGGGTTATGATATGACCATATAGGTCTAGTATATAATGATATTAATTGTTTCCATGAAGTGGAGTATCACCTTTTTATGATTTAGACTTGAATGGAGGGTGAATGGGTAAGGGAGAGAAAAAATGAAGGAAGTTTGGAGTGAGATGAATAGAGAAAAGGGCTGCTATAGTGTAAAGGTAGTGCAAACTTAGTGTAATAATGCAAGTGTTGGGATGACATGGAAAGGACACTAAACTCCTTCAAAGACCAATTTAGGTGAACCCTATATATAACCTAATGCATAAACAAGTAACCATGTGAGTCTTGAGGTAGGGATGAGGTGTCCATAGTCTCAAAATGAAACATAGGATTCTAAGAACTACCATAATAACTATGAAAAACCTTAAACTTTGCAAAAATGTGTTTGAGTGGACTCGTAGACATAAAGGCTAGTTTATAGGGTTGTGAAACCATCATGAGAGTGGAAAAGGATTCTTTGAGGCTTTTTAAGACATCTCATCACCATTCTAACACCACATTACATTCTTGGGATGCATTGGAAGACCTGTAGATGGTTGTAACTATGCATTAATCTCTATCATATAGTTTATTTAACATCTCTACAACCTTCCTTGCATAATATGTCTTGGGTAACCAAAGGAATATTGAAATATTAATTTGAACAAGGAGGCATTAATTTTATTTAAACATCTCTACAACATTTCAAACTTTTCTTATAACCTTTGATTGAGGCACTTAAACCTTGTCTTTACACAGACTGGTCTGTAGACCATACACATAAACCAATCAAGGATATTGGCATGCCATCCAAGCTCATGTGTGTGGATTAAATTCTTAAATCATCATGGAAGGACCTTTCATGACTTGAGAAAATAGGTTATGTGATCAATTATAGAAAATGAATCAAACTCCTTTGAAAGTCGTTGACCCTAAAAGTGCCTGTGTAGATGAGGAGGGTGAAAAAGTTCCCTAACTTCTTAGTGAATGTTAATAAATGATAGGAAGTTAACTTCTAAAAAAATTCCATGGGTGACTAGCTCCCTGAGTCTTCTTTCCATGGGTAAGAGCTTAGATCCCCATTCACCTTCTACTGTATGAAATAAACATGAACATAAGGGGTCCTTTGAGCATGCTAATGAGATCAAAGTAGAGGAACAATGGTTTGGAGCCCCTAAGTCACTAAACAACACTACTCCTTCCACCATTGGACATATTTTAACTCTTCCTACAAGAATATTCTTTTGACTAAGTTGATCTATATAGTATAGATCTATATTATTGAGAAAACACTTATAAATTGCTACTTTTCCTACAAATATTCTTAATTTAGACCTAAAATGTAGCTAACTAGTGTTTTAGAGGGAAAATATGGGGAAAGAGAACATTTTGACTTAGTGGTATGATCTGAGGAAGTTGAAAGGTCACAAATTACACATGTGGGCCTATTTTAGAGGAAATAAGCATTAACTAGGGTGTTAGTGGGCCTAAATGGGGTATGAAACCATATCATGATGAATAAATTAGGTTAATGAGGTTATTTTTAGGATTATTGAGTTATTTAGTGATCAATCAAGGATAAAAATCATCTTATTATAGTCAAAACCATTGACTATATTCAAGTATATGGATTTAAAAGAGATGCATTCATTAGATCACTAGGTTAATGCATAAGGAACATCTCAATGGTAAATGAAAATTTAATTAGACCTCATAACCTTATCCATAATTCTTCTTGAAAGCTTAAAATTTTTCATACCTCTAATGATTGTGTAGGACCAATGTGTTTTTACACCTTTGCCAATCTGTCTTCCCAATTATTCTTCATCACTGCATCTTCATCATGTTGATGACCCTTCATGTGGATAAGGACAAACTAATAACATTTGAATACCATGACACTACATTACTCAAGCTTGAAAGGAGGCACAAGACATAACAAGACTACCAGGGTAAGTTTGAAATATGACTAGATAGTAGATTCACTAGACACCCTTCCTAACTCATGACATGACTAACGACCAAGTGTCAAAGATGGATCATGAATCTAAGCTATAAAGCTGATCAATTTATAGGTCTAGGACTATAAATTGACCAACAATACCTACAATACAAATTGATAAATATTTTTTTACTATTCACATTATATCCTTGACACAGATATATAGACTCCCCTTTTGGGGAAATCATATCCTGTAACCTGGCAGCTTAGATTAGGAGGGTCATGGCCAACCAATGAGATCAATTCTATATGATGTCCTACCTAGTAGATTTTATTTATTATACCTATAAGCTCATCCAATTCATTAATTTGGATCCAAATCTGAAGTGGACCATGACTCATGTTTTTTCAAAAGTAAGAATCTACAAATACAAGCATGAGATATAGCCCATTATTGAGCATTTATATCAAGTAGTGTATAAGGCCATCCATGAGAGGCCCATTCCCAAGCTATCTAAAGAAATTAGGACAATGCTCAACACATTGGGAGCATAATAGTATTATCTATACTAAATAGTAATAAGGGTAGTCAAAATTAAGATAACCCACTTTAGACTATCTAACATAGTGTCAGATAAACTAGCTGAACAAGAGATTGCCTTTCAGCTACTCACATGGGTATATGGATTATGAAAGAATAAGAAAAGATGGATGGTTCATCTTCAATTATCAAACATTGCTCAATTTAAAATTTAAAACTAGAACTCAGTTATTATTTCCACCAAGCAAAGACCCACATTTAGTTTAGAAAAGGATACCAATAAGGAGTGAGACCTTGAACACATAACATTCAAACACTACAACAAGAATAAGGCATACTTAATCATCACCTACCATTATGAACCTTAGGATAAAGACAATTTCTATATCAATGCATCTAATGAAATAAAGGTGGAGTAGAGACTAAAGGCTGCCAACATCCCATAGGTAAAAGGGAGGCTGGATGATGTAAGGTTTTACCAAGTTTTTAAACATTGAGATACTTAGGTAGGAGCATCAACATTTGTAGTTCATACTCTAGTGCTAAGGAAGAAAGGCCAACTGACCCAAAACTTAGTTAGAGGATACTATAAGCATTATCTTCCACTTTAGGGAAGGGAGGATTTGATACATAAAATCAAACTAAGCATACTTCTAATTTAGGAGCCCCATCTAGTAGCCCATCCCAAGTACAAAGCATTACTTCAGTATAAAAAAGGCCTTTAGTGGAAGTAGTAGTCACACCTACTCTAGCACTAATAACTTTAGCATCAAGGTTGCTTCCCCTGCTTCTTGCTAGAGAGGAACCAAGTATCATAGGTTAGGAACATGTTTTCTTACATCCTTCATTCCTTTATAAACAACCCTTAAGCATATTTGGTGAACCCCCAAAACTAGACCATATGAAACTCTTCCCTTATAGGCCCCTCACCAGACCTGTAATTAGACTAATGACCATGCCATTTCCCACCACCAACCCTTTCCTCATATCATCTACTTCTTGGTTATTTATAATGGTCAATTTTCCTCCAAATTTACCCAAACTTATGCCAAGGCTAAGCCTCCAACTACCAAAGAAGAAGCCCACTATCATCATTCTTTAAGTTACTCTATTTTAAACTAGTGCCTCAACTGACACTAGCTCTTTTTCATCTTTAGGAATGACACTTATCTCTTCATCTCCTGGCCACATCTAAATTTTCCTCCTAGACATCTACTTTCCAAGGGTTGACACTAGCTTAGCAATTGCCTCAATCTATACAACCTCCAAGTGGTTCTTTAAACAAATCATGGATTATATAGATGTAGATATCTACATTAGAAAACTAGGATTTGGTCATAGTAGACCCCTCATAGGTCACATTAGCATTAGACAAGAAGGATGGATCCATGAAGAGGTTTACCAAGAGGAAGGTCACCCATCTAGACCAGATAATTACGTATGAGTCAGAAGAGACTTTGCTTGAGTTGACTAAGAAGAAGAGAGCTAGGCTCGATCAAGAATAAAAATATGAGGAAGACCCCCTCTTAGCTTTAAAATCATATGGTGATGTAGTTGTTGAATTAATAAAGGGAGTGTATTAGAGAGAAATTGACTTGGAGTAATAACATAAAGACACATTACCAAAGGAGACCATAACTAAGGTATAATGGGCCGTGGGAAAAATATCTAACACATTGAACACTTTGGAATAATACAAGGTGAAGGGAGATGAAATATATAATAGGATCCTCAAGGAAAAAGTTACATATAGGACATATCACAATAAGATAATAAACTTGGAAAAGTTGATTAGAATGAAGAATTTTGAGGACTTAAATCTAATCCCCTTAGAGGACTAGAGCATTGATCAGTCTATATAATTGGCATAAGGAAGGCCTTGAACTAGTGGATTGATGAAATGAGAACCTTGGGCTAGTCTCTCACTCAGTAAGGTGATAGATTCATAGCTTTACTAAATGAGGTTAAGATCACACACCTTGCCAATAAGGATGGTTCCATTATTAGCAAGGATTCCTTTAGGGCCTTGCTGAAAAACTTTATTGTAAACATCAGAAAGTAGGCCATGGCCAGAGGAGTAACCTTCGGGTAGGAGATGGTATATTTGGTGGATAGAGAAAGTTGTGGTGATTAATGAAGCTGTAAAACCTCTCTTGAATAAGCATGATGTAATGGTAGGACTTACAATCAAATTAGTGAAATAACCTATTATTGATCTAAAATTTATCAATAATGACTACAAAAGGTGCTCTCAAACATGGAAAGGTCAAATATAAGCTAATAAACAAGCAACCAACAAGCAATAAACCATCACCATAAGAACCTCTACCTCCTTAGATCCTTTTGGGATATCATCTTCTTTAGCAAGAACAAACACTCCTTTAGATGTTGTGGGTTCACATCCATCTTCTACACTAAGAGCTTCATCATCGACCACACCAATAGTATCTTAGCCCAAACTTTTAGGAATGAGTTAGCCATCTACTATGCTTTCTCTTGATGAATATCATGTCCTAATTCTCTTTAATGCATTATAAAATATTTCCCTATTTGAATAGGGAATATTCTCAAGTTTTAGGACATTAGGGACCTTGTCCACTAACATGTATCATATATCTAGTTCTCTTGTAACTGTCTGAGGCATTTAGAGGCCTATATATAAGGGTTTTTCCCCTTTATTATATTTTAAAATATAATTTTGTGAGATTAATGCAAAGAAAAAGAAGAATTCCTGTAATTTACTCACTGTTTTCATTATTTTCATATGTTCTTATTTCTCAAAGCTTTGATAACAATACATGATTTTCATTTCTTCCATGTTCAAATATGATAGTAGTATTTTTAATGCATCTTGCTAATTTGTGCTTTCTTCTATGTTAACAAAGTTTGTCTATGTATGCTACATTTATTTCTATTCTAAAAATGAATATGCTAAGAGAAATTTGTTGTAGGTAGTTATTTTAAAGCATAATTTTTAGGTATATGCATTATATTTACCTTAGAATCCTCACTACACTTATGATATTCTGAGTTTATCACTAGGATCTCATAGATGTTAGTTTTATTTGCATCACTATTAGAATGAACTAAAAGAGATCTATTGATATTTGTTATTGCAAAGAAAAATTTCTTTTTTGCTCAACCCTACTTCTCCTTTTGAATTTTTTTAATATGAATCACTTTAGGTTAATACTCACTATAAATATCTGCTTGTTTGTTTAAAGTTTGGGCATAAATTGACAAAATACAAAAATAATTATACATCATAACAATACAAATAAATTTCAAATAGATTATGTCACTACTGAGTTCTTATTATCCCTACAACAGGGTCTATTTGCAAACTAAAAGTGGCGGTCACATAATCATCCAAAAATACTAAATTAAGCCCTAAGGTCTTCTAGTACCTAGACTATAAACTAAGAAATATTATTCTCCTATTCATATTATATCCTTGACACAAATATACATTAACAGGAGAAATCTGGAATTAGAAGGAGGGATATGTGCCACCTAGGTGTTACACTTGACATGTGCTTGACACTTGATTCCCTTTTGAGTACTTCAACCTTATATTTCAAGCATTAGACTATCTAGATATATTGAATGATATTTTTCCAAGTGTCAACCTCTAAATGGATCACTCTTCCTTTTGATGTTGCATGAATTATCCCCTTTTATTTTGGGATAACATGGCCTTGGGACCTCTACTAGCTTGACAAGTGGAAAGCTCTCATTGATTGCATTGTCACACATCTTTGTTATATGAAACTTTTGGTGGACCCAACTACTATGAAACTTAGCCACATGTCATCTTTTGATTAGACTGCTTTTCATTAGATATCATAATTTTTTTATCACAACTTACCATGAGGTAAGGGGTCCATGTGTCATCATCATATTGATTCTAACTATCAGGTGGCCTCTGTGTGGCATTCAACTATCCAAGATTTAAGTGACTCATTTCTAGGTGTCACCTTCTCATGTAATCATAACATTGAGATATTGAACATTACACCTTAGCTATAAGGGTGTGAAGGGTGAGATTGAGTGCCAAGTGGTATGATATAATTAGATCACTTTGTTGTAGGACACTTAAAAGTAATCAAGGTCTTGAAAGGTTATAAATTGGTATAAAGGGGCATTCCTTGATTGGGTTTCTATTATTTATAAGCTAAAATGTAATGATCAAATGACAAGTGGTACCTTCCCATTGGGTCCCTAGTCATAAGACTTGAAAAAATGATAGGATAATTAGAAGACAATGACTGAGTGATAAGTGGCATGTTGTGATTGGATCAATTTGTCATAGGAATTTTGAAGGATAAAATGTATATCAATAAGTCCCAAACTTTAAGTGTTCGAGTGACCAATGCATGTGATAGTGCCACGTGTCAATTGAGGCTAACTTAGCATTGGGTTTTTGCATAAAGGCAAAAATTATGAAAGTTAGTGAATTGTACAATAAGAAAAAAGGTGTAAATCTAAATTTGTAAACCTTAAGTATGGAATATGACTTGGACCCTAATTTAATACTTGAAATTAAGGTACGTCATAGTATTGAATATGATTTTTGACCTAGCCAAAGTAGTACCATGATTCAAAAACCTTAGTTAAGTAATTTTGATCACATCTTAGAGACCATACCTTGTTTATTTTTTAAATTGTAACCTATTGCAATAACACTTTAAAACATATTAGATCATTAGAAAACCAATGAACCAAATATTAATGAAACACTTTAGAAGGTACCCATCAATATTTGTCATGGATTAACATGATTTTTTAAACTTTTAAAGTAACACAAAGGGTTTTTTATCATGTATAATCCATGGTAAGGTATGTCTTAGGGTAAATGACCCAAGATTTTATAGGGTCCCTATTTTTAGGATAATGGAGTGTGTTGAACTCAATAGGCATATGATGACACAGGGAAGAGAAGAATGAAGAACAAAGAGAGAAGGGAGAGGATTATTTTGGTTCATATAATTTCATCTAGAAGCTATTATAAGATTGGTGATGTTATTTTATTATTGTTTAACTCAGAAGAATTCTGTGTTTATATATGACTTTTAGGATTTTGGGAAATATTTAAAATTGTATAAATGATATAAGTTTATCCCTGTATATGGCTTGGATATCCAAAGAACTGAACATATATCCCCTAAATCCTTATGAAATACAATTAAATTCTATGTATGTGTATATTCAATAGGGTTAAATGGATTTATTTCTTTGTGATGGAAAAATTCCGTAGCTTAAGAACTATAAGACTTGGTAGATAGTTTTACTATATATATTTTTGGGAAACCCATATTACACACACACACACACACACACACACACACACACACACACACACACACACACACACACACACACACACACACATGCACTTAGATATATATATTGAAATTATGAGCACATATATATCTAATACATAGGACTGTGTATATTTATCATTAAAAACTATGAATATATAAGTATAAAGAATATATTAATTTTTTTCACAAAGCTATGAACCCCATATAAAAAATACTATGTGTATATGCATGTAAATCCTTGTATAATAACTAAATATATGTAAATTAGTCCTAGGTTATGATAAATCTATCCTAGAGTGAATACAAAGAGTACTTATATCCTATCTTAACTCTGAATTTCAAATTATTAAAAATTGTGAGACGACTATTATAACTAGTTTGAAATTTGTTAATCCATGGTGGATATTAAGCTAAAAGACATCATTACTAATATCCAATTTATTTTATAAAAGTTTTCCAAAGTTGAGATTTCCCATACCTATAGAGAAGGAAATAGGGTCGCTAATGTTTGTGCCAACCTTGGTCAATAATTTTCAGGTTGGAGGGTGTGGTGACAAGGTGTTCATATTCCCTTAAACATTAGGGAGATCATTCAAAAGGAGATGACTTGTCAAGAATGAGTCATGTTGATGACAAGGATAGCTCTCAGAGGCAGTCCACGTGGAGAGGGCCATCGGGGATCTCAGAATTTGATAACCTGAGTACTTTTTTGGTAATCATTCATAATTCATTGTATCATGAGGTTGAGGCATGCGGGTCTCATCATGAAAATCAAGGGAAAATAATTTTCAAGCATGGGAGTAGACAACATCATCTCTACAGGGTATTTCATAAAATGAGCTATCACATCTACATTCTTCATAAACATAAGTAAGGGTTAGCAACTAGTTTAAAGCTGAAGTGGAACTTAGGAACTCCACTATTTGGGTCTATAAATACAGAATGGGGGGACACCATATTAAAACTAAACCTATCTCTTATTGCAAATTTAAATATAATCCATTGGTTTGGCATTATTGTAAAGAAGGGGGTATCAACCCATATCTGGAAAGGCTGAATGGTTATGATGAAAACTTGTCTGAGCAGTTTGCAAGATCTTGGTTAAATAGGTAGGTCACAGTGGGTAGAATTAGTTTTGAAATATCTGAAAAGGTGATTTCTATGGCCACGGGAATGACCATGCAGGGTATAAAAATTCAAAGGAAAACCAAAATCATGGATATGGCTAGCCATAAACTGTTTCTGGGTGAGGGAGAAGAACTCGTCCTGTATCAAGGAGGGTTCAAGCGTGCTAACTTTTGGAGCCATGGGATGGAGTGTGATTAATTCTCATGAATTACTTCACACTCGAAGGGTGATTTACCAGGTTCTACAATTACCACCTTCCTTTGTTAAATCATTTTAGGTGTAATGTTATTATTAGCTTTCCTTTTTACCTGCTCTCCTCTTTGGAACACTCTGTCCTGAGGGTGAGAGCTAAAATGGCTAAGAAGATGGATATAAAACCTATTCCCCTACACCAGGGGCTAATTTTTTGCTTATACAACATTCACCACACCCTTGAGCCAACCATGAATATCAAAGTTGATAGTGGAGACATTCCTTCCAACCCGATGTCCAACAATGCTATTGACGAGTCCTGGGTTTCCCCTGCTCCTACCAAAAAAAAAGATGTCTCCTTTTCCACCCCTAAAAAGACCCCTATTGATACCCCTAGATCCTTTGCAAGCAAGAAGGGTAAGAAGTGAAAGGGTGATGAAGAGGAAGAAAATATTAAAGAGACCACAGAGGGGATGCACAGGAATTTGGGCAGGGCCACGGGGGGCCAAGGTGGTACATCTCACAAGCCTTCCAAAATTAATAAGGAAGGATTCTCCTCTAGAGTGTGAAGGTCAAGGTGGATTGCTGGTAAACTTGCCCCAAAGGCCAGACTGATTGATTACTCAGAAAGTGCTTTGAAAGAAGCAACCCAGGAGGAAGAGTCTAAGGAGCTAGAAATCTAGGAAATTTTTGGAGGACACTGGAGGGAAGCAGGCTACTAGGGATTTTGAGGTTACTGAGGAGCATGGTGCTGAGACTATGGGAACTACTGATAATAAGGGGAAAATGTATGTCAATGAAGTTGGTGAGGGTATTGAGAATGAGACTGATTGGAAAGCTAAAATTGGGGCCCTAAAGGACCGTATTTAGAAGCTAGAGAAGATTTTTGCCAAAGGACTTCAGAATATAATTCTACTGAACA
This sequence comes from Torreya grandis, assembly GCA_037957365.1. Classification (NCBI taxonomy): domain Eukaryota; kingdom Viridiplantae; phylum Streptophyta; class Pinopsida; order Cupressales; family Taxaceae; genus Torreya; species Torreya grandis. The sequence goes on from JARHVA010000323.1 coordinate 3,596,820, forward strand.
TGTCTATGTTGGATTTGGTGGGTAATACTGGGCATGCTGACAATGAAAAAAATGAGAAATTTAATGATCTTATCAAATCAATAGTTATGTAAGGGGAGTCCTCCCTGACTCTGGTCTTTCTATTTCTTGTGTTTTGTTTTTGTCTATTATTCTCAGCTAGTGCCGTCGTCTTTTTGAAGGCATATTTTTTTTGTTTGCCTTCTTGTCTTTTTTGATTGTAAAGGGTTCGGCCCTTGGTTTGCCACCTTACCTTATCAAAAACATAAAATTGGATATTAATGTAACTATGATCTCACATACATAAATATATAGATCATATGATTTGTATATTATTTATGTAGATGGATCTTTGGTTCAAAACCTATATGGAAACCAGTAATGTATCTATATGTATATGAGTTTTTAATATATTTAGGAAGTCAATAGGGGAGAACTTGGAATAATGCATATGTTAATGTGTTTAAAATAAGCATAGACTATATAAGTTTAAATTATTATAAATAATTTGTGATGGTTATATGGTTCATCATGAATTTGAGTTAGAGTTAACTTGATTTAGATGATACTTGTGAAACTCAAAATAGTATAAAACCTATAATAAGTAAAAAGAATAGAATATTATATATAAGATGCCAATTGATTAGTAAACTGTTTATCAATAATTCAAGATTATTTATATATAGTTTAAAGACCCAAGTTTGGATAAAATAGGGTAATAGATTTGAATGAATTTTATCATAACTATACATGACTTTAAAATGAAACAAGTAAATAAGATCAAGGATTTTAGGAATGTTGAAATATTATGATTGATCTTGAATACTATTTTTTGAAAAGGTAAATTATAAATGGTTTTTTTTGAATTATATGAAGTTTTTATTTGAAATTAGAAAATGACTATTAGTATGATAGAATGAAATTTGTTCATGTGAATAAATATAGTTATGTAGTACATATTATGCATGTATTTGATAATGTACATATATATATGAAATATATCTATATGAGGACTTATATACTCCTACACATATATAGAATATATTTATACATTGAGATGTGTGCCTATAATTATAGTTTTTTATTTATTATTAAAATAAGTTATAGAATCTTGAGGGATAGGACACTATGATTATATGCATACAACCTCCTAAAAGTATAAAAAGTTATATAAATGAAAGATTATGTTTCATGGGAGATATGAATTTGTTTATGAAATATTTGATCTTTGAAACTATTATGACTGACTATTTATAATTAAATAATGTGCACATAAAAATAATAAACTATGATATTGTTGTTTGTCATATAATAAACTACATTTAAATCTACTTACAAAAATTAGAAACATGTAATCTAAGTATATATTATACTTGGTTGGTATAGACTATACTTATTTATGTTTATTATTTATGTGATAAATAATATAATTAGATTCATTACATACATTTTATGAACTAAATATATATACTTTGATTATTTCTATATTTAGAGCTTATTAATAAGAAGTAATCTATATGAATCTATTGGTTATATATTATATTAACCAAATCTCACGTTACTGGTATTAAATAAGTAGTGAGATAAGCTTCACTATCTTACTTAGCATCACCAATGTCAAATGAAGGGAATCTGATCAAGTGGTGTGTATGAATTTGAATAATCTTAAAGATCAATAACTATTTAAAATTTTTGGTCAAAGTAATGTTCAGTTAAATATTATCATTTCATATGTATGATTTACATGTTTGTGTGATATTATGTTATAACATATTTTTTTATGGTACACATCATGTATTATATTTCTTACAACACATGGGTACTAGCTTGTATCCCTAGATTTCCACACCATCACTATCTACATATTCATGAAAAGAGGGCCATTCCTTGATTAGGGGATTTTGTGAGGGATCGATGGTCCATAATTGGTATGGAAAATCACTCGGATGATGCTCTCCCTCCCCATAATAATACTTGTTTGGATACTACACTGGAGATTATCATAGATACTAGAGTTCATGAGACTCATGCTCTGTGAAGCCTTGTATCTTGTATTAAATTTATTATTGAAACAATATTCTTGAAGAAAATATAATTATTTTCTCATTTGTATATTGACAATAGTGGCTATATTATTATACTAGCCATGGATAGAATATGTAATTACTTTCTATATGTGGTTATATTTTATCTCATATGATGCTAATGATCAATAACTAATAGATGTTACATGTTTATTTATGGTTAACGTTCTTAGTGTGTTATACTAGGGTCACTAATTAGATTCTCATGGTGAAATTTAAATAAAGAATACGTAAAAATTAAATTAAAAAAAATTTATTACATTATTATAGTAAATCTTAGTGGGGATGTTACAAGTTAGAATGTCCTAGGTCCTTAATGTCTTTAACTATTATCACTAGCATACTTATTCAGTGTGTCACATCATTGCTAAGGATTTCTATATCAACTATTTAATGCTTCATTCCCTCTTTTTCACTTCTTATTTAATCTTAATATTCTATGTTGGTGCAAATTTTATGCACACCATAGCTGTAATGAGGTAGCCTCTTATGTTTTAAAATATCAATGGAGGTAAACTCCACTCCATGGCATGAGTTCTAGGTATGCAATTTATTTCAACCATTTGATAGAGTAATGAGTAGGACATGTAGATTGTTGAAAATGTTTTTAGATAGAGATGTGGCTCTTAAAAATGGTAGTGAATTTCTATGTGAGTTGGATGGGTGACTGGTTACTAATCTAGAGTGGGTAGATCTCAAAACAAACTCAAAAAGGAGAGAAGGGTAAGGCATAAAATAAAGCTTCTATGGTTTTTAAGAACTACTCTCCTGGATGGTTTCTAAAAGGACAAGTGCTCTTAGTACCTATGCCTATTTATAACAACAATTATAAAAACATAGTCAAACATGGATAAGAAGTCTAAGGAGATAAAGATGCAAAAAATTTACAAGTCTTATACAAAGGTTGTTCCTTTTAGGCCAATTGTTATACACCCTTAATCAAGAGATTATGGCTCAAATTAGTGAAGTATTTGAGGCAGTTGTTACACACATACAAATTAATATATCAATCAAAATGATCAAGAATCTATTTAAAAAATTTTCACATTAAAGATTATTGAAACATACAACCAATGAAAGTAACAACTAATTACATAGAAATTGAAAAGAAAATACACAAACACATTCACTAATGATAAACAATGATGCTGCTCCTATATTCAAAATTCTCTAACAAAAATCCAAGTTAGATTATAATTATTTATATAGATTTAGGGAAGGGTTCATCTTATCCTCTAAGTTCATGCAAGGTCAGTACATGTGATAGTTAAAACATGTAGTTCTAAATGTGGTATAAAACTGTATAAAAGTCTACTTATAGTTATCCATTTAATTTAGCCTCTGTCAAAGCTATGCAACATGTGCATGTAAAAAATATAGAGGTGATTTTTTATAATTATAGCTCAAATTGTATGTAAACTACAAATAAATGCACTATTTATCAAAAGAATTGCACATTTCTCCTTTCATAGGTTGTGAGAACAACCTATTGATCTTTTAGATTATCCAACTTCAAATATAACTTAGATATGGACCTCTTTCCAATGACTTTTTAGAACTAAGGACACTGCTATTAGCCATGACTAATGTAAATTGTGCATTGCATGTTTGCCCATACCTTTTATAAAATATAGATCTTCACTTTTATATTCTCTGTTTAATAAATGCATGTTCATACTCCTTTTCTTAACTATGAGTCCCAATATTTATTGATAAATATAGCACAAGTGTCCAAAGATCTATGTATTGTACCCATAATTCCCTATTAAATTTTGAAATTTGACACATGTTAAACCTAATTGAGTCCATGATATTTGAAAAGTCCACCTTGGACTCACACCATCGATCCTTATGTACTAATTTAATGCGATTTGCTAGATTTTAGTGATTTGATTCATTGACTCCTGTGATCTTGACACTTGTCACGTTCTATTTTTCTCTACTTCATATGTGTGCAACTTAAAAAATACTCGAGGCTTCTAAGTTCTATGTACTAGGATACCTTATTCTTCCCGTAGGTGATTGGATTTGTGTAATAGGTTCCGATGATGGTGACACTTTTCAATCTCATGAAGCTTTGATATTTTAAGTCACTCTCACATTGTTTGATCCAATGGGCCTGAGAGGATGCATGCCATAGGATCTTGATTTGAATCCAAATGGGTAATTTATGATGTTAAATTTCATATTTGGATGAACATCAAATGACATCCTCATGACCATCAAATTATGTCTGTGACTATCAAATTTAATCTCGTCAACTTGACACATGTCATTTTTTTGAGATTCCCTGATCCTACAAACATAAGCAAAAAATAACTTAGAACAATAATTTTAGAAATAAGTATAAAGGATCTTGCATGAATATTATAGCTTAAGGTTTTAGTATTAATAAAATATGATTTAGGTCTGGGCTAAAAATATTAAATTAAGCTCAAAACATAATGAAATATTCTCTAAGCAAAGGTGCCACTTGGCAGTCTGGTATTTATTTCAAGGAAATTATTGTGGGAGAATTGTTTTGAGACTTTTGTGAAGGAATTATTTTAAATAAAATGTCTACAACAATTCTCTTGAAGGATCAATTTTCTTAGACAAAATTTCTGATGGAATTATTTGAAGGGGTGGTTATAAAAGGGCCGAAGGGCATGATGTTTTAGATTTTTTTTTGAAAGAATTGGATGAAGGACAAAAGGATTGGGATAAAATTACCAAAGGGTATGTGGCCAATTTAAAAATCCTAAAGGGTCTTTTTAAAAATATCTAAAGGGTCAGTTCAAAAAGTCCAAAAGGTTAGTTTAGAAAGTCAAAAAGGCATGTGCCTTTGGGGGAATTGTTTCAAGCCTTTTGTGTTGGATAAAATATTCAAAATAAAAAGTTTGAAGGAATTGGTTTGGGAAAAAAATTCCAAAAGGGTAGGATCATAGGGAAAAAATTCTTGAGACACAAGTCCTAAGGGGCATGTTTAAAAGAGTCCAAGGGTCTACTTCATGGCAAAAATTCCAGAAGGGTCTACTTCATGGGGTACATTTTGATGAGAAAGGGCCCTTAAAAAATTATTGAAGGGTAACCATAAAAGTACCAAAGGGCACTTTCAAAAGGTTGAAGGGTATGTTCAGAAAGTCTAAAGGAATATGTGTCTTTAACAAAACTTTCAAAGGGTAAGTCAGATGCAAAGGTTTATTTCAAAAATACGAAAGGAATTTCATCGAGGGAATTGTTTTGGATAAAATGTCTAAAACAATTCTCTCAAAGACCCAATTATCTTGAAAAAAATGTTTGAAGGAATTCAATTAGATAAGAGAATGTGTCTCAGATAAAATGTTTGAAGGAAAGGTTCAAAAGGTAAAGGTGTGGGATAAAAGTCTCGAAGAAAATGTGTGGGATAAAAGTCCTAAAAGGAAAACGTGGAAGGGCTGAAGGGAAATTACAAAAGGTCTAAAGGAATTTTGTTAGGAAAAATGGTTGTAACAAAAAGGCTGAAGGACATGTTACACAAAGCCCAAAGGGTAGGTTGGTAAGGCAAAAAGATATTTCAAAAGTTATGAAGGGCAATTTCAAAATACCAAAGGGTACTTTCTATCTGGCAAAAATTTGAAGGGTCTACTTCATAGGGTATTTTTCCATGACAAAGGTCCTGAAGGATGTACTTCATCAAGAATAGAGAAAAATCTCAAAAAAGGTCAAAGGTTAAGTTTCACAAATCTTAAAGAGTAAGTTCATTTCATCATGGAAAAATGTCTTGACAAGATTGTCCACAAGAATAAGTCTGATTCATGGAAGTTGTTTCAAAAGAATTATTGCAAGGAAAATGTTGAAAAGCACAAATTATATTGAATAAAAATTTCACAATAATAAACATGAAGACCAGTTTATGTGGAACAAAATTTTTGAAGAGAAAATCTCAAAAAATATAAGTCCAAAAATATAAAGCCTGACAAAGACTCTTAAAAAAGGTTAGTCCATATAAATATAAGTCCACAACAATTAGTTTAAAGTAATAAACTTGATAGAATAAAATATTTAGTCTATGAAAACATAATAACAATGCCATCTTGTCAAATTATAAAAGGCCAAATCATGATCTTTTCCTAGAATTTGCACAAAAACATAGAAGAGGGGGCTCAAAATCAAGACAATAATCTAAAAAAAGTGGGTCCCCATTTCCTTATGAAAAAATGGGGTATTAGGTAAAAAATTCTCCTTGATGGATATCAATTTTAGTTTATCACACTTTATACCTACACATTTTGGTTTTTATTTTGTGAGCTATAGTGTAAGACCTTAAATAGGACCAACATTTCCTCACAAATACCCACCTTGCCACGCCTCTTAGCTTAATTTTTTTGAGTTGAAGTATAAGAGTGGATAGGATCAATATTTTCTCATAAACATATTTTCATTACATATTATGTCCAACATTCACATGTCACTTTATGGTCATAATTTATTCCATAACATGTTAGCACAAGCACTAAATCTCAGCTTTGCACTCTCCTTGAAGTTCTCCTTATTTTCGTTGTTTATTTATTATTTTTGGTTTGATTATTCATCATTCAATTATTTTCTCATTTATAATTTTTTTGACATTTGTCATTTTGATTTCATTTACTTGCATTATTTTACATATCTCATCCTTTGTGATTTGTTTTACATTCATGTTTATCATCCATCGATTCTTTTTTGATAATTTTACCTACTTATAACTCTTTGTAATTTTATATATTACATTATTTTTAACCATACATTTGATCACATTTGTTATAAAATAATAAAACTTACATTATAAATTCTACCATAACATAAGAAATATTAACCACATGCGATACAAATAAAATACATCAATAGATAACATTCATGAGTCATAATGAAACACATCTCTATAAATAGATGACATTTTTTATATACATCATGATACATAATTATATAAGTACAAAAGTAATTCTAAATATGAAATCCATCATGAGGATGTGATACACTACCTATAAAGTCTTGAGACTTTCCTTTCTATATAGTCCACTATAGCAAATGCTTCCATGATCGTAGACCATCCACATGTCCTTATAGATTGTCCACCTGGGCTTGTAACCTTATACTTAGACTTCACCAACTACCATTATGATCCATACTCTAACTCATCCACCTCCTTGAACTCCATCCATCATCTCTTTTTTTTCTAAATTTGGATACATAGATCTTTAGTTTCAAAAAATATCAAATGTGCAAATAAATAATAATTCACTATTTTTATAGTAAAATTAAAAAATTTTCAAACCTTCAATTATTTAACAATAATTTTCATATTTTTAGCATAACTTTGTTTACATAAGTCCTTTTCACAAATATAAAGAATCTTTAGAATCTTAAAAAAGTGGAGAAATTTTTAGTGCTAACACCATATTTTTGTAAAAAGTTTAAATCTTATCTTATTTTTCAATTTCATCTCTTGTTCTAAACACTAGATGCCTTTCTTTATGTTTCATAACTTATCTTCAACAACAAAAAGGTAAGTGAAGGTATGTCTTTAAAAAATATTTAATTTAATTTATTTTTTACTTTGTACTAATTTTTTTTAGCTTAGTTAGTGTGTTGTTATTTTATTTTTTGAAGCACCATCCCATGTTAGATGAGTTTTGAGTGGGGCATACATATACACACAATATTTTAAAACTTCATCATTTACTAACACTTTTTATATTGCAACAACTTATCAAGTTTAAATCTCTCTAATTCCATACATTAAAGGGTACACCAGAAAATGGGTGGGTAAATTGATGGTGATTTGAAAGAGACATTATTTTTGACTCTATCATGCCTATATACACTATATTTCCCTCATACTCGATACCCTAAACAATATTCCTCCTTATAAACCATCTTTATACTAAGACCCATATATTATAACTATATAAACTTGACATGATGTAGTATTGATTGATTCTTACTATTGTCAAAATAAGTTGGCCTTGATCAATGTAGTTTAAAGGTTATGTTATATGTTTTATAACTAAGTCGACCCTAGCCAACCTAGTTAGAGGTTAAACAATCATATTTTTAACTACATCGAGACTAGGCATTGGTGTCAACTAAAACTTTAGGAAGCTTTAAAATCACTTATCACTATAAATAAAAGTCACAATTTCAATCCAATAGAGATACACATTAATTTTCATGCTATCATTTCTCATAACTTTTCTTAAGTCTACATTTGGTAAGCCATTGCTTAGATCTTTCTTGAAGGGAAAAACTTGTCTTGTAGAATCTTGGATGCAATATGAGGTGTCATTTTATCATAGATCTTGATTTAACCTTAGTGTTCCATACAACCACAATAATTTATTTCAAATCACTATTGGCCAAGGAGGAGATCGAGGCTCGACATGTTTCATTCAAGGTAAGAATATTCTAACCTTACCTTTTTCATTTGATGGATATAATTTGCATAATTAATAGCTTGAATGAATGTATAACTCCTTATTTGAATTTTATCTACACTTATACTTAGTGTGAATATAGGGTTTTTAAAATTTTTCATTTCCCACCTTAGGTGACCTAGGTCCTCATTTACCTACCATGGTTTCTTACCATTTTTAGTTTATTTTTAACCATCCCCTTATTTATGTTGCTAACTTGACAATACTAGCTTAGATTAATTACAATATTAGAGGCCTTGTTAAGGCTATTTCATTAACTAATTGAAAAGATGTTTTAGAATCTTATTTATTGATTTTGTGTCATAAATGATCCTCTTACTAGGTTTAGCAGATCCATTTGGTCATATCCTGATACATTAAGTATTAATGAGATTTATTTGATTTACATTATTTGAGTCTGGATATCTTAACTATGATAAGTTGTTTACTAGTTCATTGTATACACTCTATTTGAGTGCATTATTGGTTAATTTTTTCAAGTTTTAAATATTTAAAAAAATAAAAAATCAAATAATCAAAAATATAAAAAATTAAAATATTCAAAAAATCTAAAATCAAGACCTGAGCATGATGTGATGGCTAGTTTACATTTTTTATTTATAACTTAATTGGTAGACATACTATTATTTAAATATACATGTATTTTAGGATATTTGAGTGTTAATTAGGACATAAAGGTTACACATGGACATACAAATTTGGTTTTCCATCTATCAGTAGCCACACTAGGGGTATCTTATTCCACAAGTTTTCACTATCACATATTACATCTTTCTGTGACCTTTGTACCACCTTGAGCCACTTATATTGTTTAGACATGCATTGTTAGTTACTTATTTCTTACATAGTGACATATGATATGCCATTTTACTATGATATATCATTGATACATATGGATGACTTAGACTATTTTCTTGTTCTATTCTCTATTGATTTTGTTACTATTTTACATGATAGTTTAATTTGTGTGTGGATATTATTTGTGGCCTTTTCCCTTGCCTGATGTAGCATCATTGATGTCCCTTGTTTTCATCATTTTTTATTTCCTCCTATATGTGTCCATTTACCTTGTTTATTGTAACATTTTATCTCCATTATATGTGGCCTTTGGTCTATGTGTGATAACTAACACTTGTGTTTATTGAGTTTTTTAACATTAAAGGGTGCCATGATCTATATCATACATTGTTAATATGTAGTCTTATTTAATTTTAATTATAAAATGTGATTCATTGATACATTTTTATAGACATGACACTTACATCCCTTGCATTCCATATGTTACATACATGTGTTGATTGATACATACATTACTATGATGAAATATTATCCACATGATCAAATGATATTACAAGATGATATTTTTATACATGACATGACACAATTTATTTTTTTGAGATGAATAACTTACATGATACATTTCTCATTTCAAAAGGGAGGCATTATATTGGGCTTGTCTTACAGCCTCAAAGTACAAAAAATTAGATCAAAGTATAGGTTTCATATATTTTAGTGACTTAGATAGTTTTATTATCATATTTGTTTCAAATACATGACATACATTGGCACATTAATAAAAAGTACAATGATATATGCATGGGAATATGCACAATAGTTTATAAGAACATAATGATAGGTTTTCACATATGTATATGTCTAGGATATAGGTTCTCAAATTCAGTATACATATTTAACAGGTATGATATTGGTTCATGCACATAAATAATACATAGTTACAATTGAATGAAAATTGGTTATCATTCCATTTCATATTTATTAAAACTTATGTACATGATGGGGGCATGAACATTGTTCATTATTTTATGATCATGTTTTGTTATTTTTATATGGATTTAACTTGATCGGACTGGAGTGAAACATTACATTTGAATCTATGATCCATCTATAGTGGTTGATTTATCTTGACCAAAACTTTCTTGATCAATTATTTTATTTACTTGCACAATGAATTATTTTTGAGTTCAACCTAACTACACGGTTATCTATATATTTTATATTCATAGTTATTTAAGTTATTATATCATATAATTTTCTTCCACATTCATGAGGGTTGCAACATATTACCTTATAAACTCATGATCCTACATAGTTACACAAGTTTGGGATATGATTACCCTAACTATCCAATTATTTAATGAAGAATTTTCATATGCAACACACTAAAATGACAAAATGGTTTGAAAAAACACTTATGTGTACTTTAACCCTTGATCTTTAAATTTTGAATTTTAGATTTCAAATATGGACATTAACTTATTCATTCACATTGTAGGTTTGCATGGAAAAAAATTATACATTTGGAGCCATCTCCTAAAAGACAAAGTGTGTTTTATACACTAAACTATATATTATCCTTTTATTATAGAAATTACATTACTACAATAAAAAATAGGAATTCTTATATACTAAAATATGGTCTTTAGTACTTGATAATGACAAGCTTGACATAAATTTACCACACATGACTTGAACACTCAAACAAGGTTTTAATACCATCCTCTCAGACTTACATGTTATTTTATAAATCAACCCTTCCATTATATTGTTATACACCTAAAGGAACTTCATTGTCTATGTTAATCTTGATAAATATCCTAAATAAACATATATATACTCTTAGTTCAGTCCACTTGTACACATGGCAATTCTGCTAGTTTGATAATATCTCTAATCAATACTGACTGACCTAGTTTAAATTGACACACTCCAAAAAATGACTATTTTATAAAATCAAACCCATCCTTAGGTTAAATCCATAATCCTATAATGTCAGTGGTGTGATGAATTATTCAATTGGATTTATATAAAAACAAATCAAGGTCTCATTAAAAATAACATGACACTTATTTGTTATACATCTATACATTATTGCACATTGAAAAAATATATCCTATTATTTATAATTTAAAAAAATATCAGTAGGATTAGTAAAAAATCAAGTTTGAAGCACTCAAAATCTAATTTAAATCAAGAATTTTCAAGTATCAAGATCAATCATTTGTTTCATACACACAATGAATGAACAAAATTTTACAATCACACTAGGTGGGAGAACTACGTATGGATTTATTTACCTATTTAGAGTATTAGATACATAGACATTATCCAATCATTATATAAGGTTGATTGGGTTTAGCTTAGCCCATTACACTTCTCCCATTTGTAGAGGGCCTCATGAGCACATCTAGGATTTTAAGGCAAAAGAAGCTAATTTTAGGATTTACATGTATCATCATAGTTTTGGATTGTATACACAGAGTAACTAAATATATTTGTATTTGACATTATATTCATTATTACCTACTTAAGTACCAATCAGGTTTAACTAAGAGATCAGTATTGGCTTGTGATATTGACATGATACTGGAAAATCAACCTAGTGTAGGCAACAAATATAACACATTTATAGTCATAAAATAAACCAAAATAGCTAAGTATCATGATCTTTTTAGTATTTCCATATTTATCATATACCCTTACCCAATTAGAAGAATCAATTGTCAAATCATTTATATTCAGATGTATGCTTGAATGCCATATCTTATAAAATAAATTCTATTTTAAAGTTATATCATAATTAGATTAATTTTAATTAGAGAAAAATACATAAAATAACATTTCTATAAAATGTATCACTATAAATAATATAAGTAAGAACAAGATGTATATAAGAAATCGATTTAGCTCAAATGATAAAAATAAATATCATAGAAAGATATATCTTGTAACAGTGTAACCTATGGATTGAGGTGTCCCCAACATTGGTATGGCCCTTGGGTATGATAATATTTTGAATTTATACATCCATATATCATGTCAACCTATAAGTCTTGTATCTCACTCATATGTATCGTGAATGTGTGTATGGAAAATTATATGTAATCTACCAAGATGTGATAAATAATTTAAATTATGTAGCAACAAGAAAAATATGTCATGGTTAGGTCTTTATTTTGTAATTACATAATACTTTATTTTTTTTATTTTTTTACACACACACACATATGTTGTATTTTTGAAATATTACAATATGTTTATATATAAAAGTGACATAAGTACATGATATTCATAGGATTCTTCATGAGGTTTCCTTTAAATATAAACTCATGTACCTACCTTTTCTAAAACTAAAAATGTGAAGGAGCAAATCTCATATTATATTATTCAACCAAATAATGATTACATATATAAGCATGAGAACCCCATATATCAAGTAATCAACTAACAATCAATTTGTAATATCATGAAGTAAGTTATCAAACTCAAATAATAATTAAACATGCATTACTCATTATACATGTACACACTAAAAATTATTTAAGAGATTTTATAACATTCCCATCTTAGTGTGAACATAAGAGAAAATAATTACATTCTTTAAAATATTATCTTTAAAAAACTTTTCTTAGACTAGGCACAATTCCATCAATTTCTCTTTTAACCTTCATGAAGGTGCAATTCCTGATTAGTTTCTAAAAATCTTTCCCTTAAGTCTCAAATTCACAATATCCCAAAAAATCTTGACAAAATATCATGATGAGTTTACCTTGATCTTATTATGACCTAAAAAATGAGCTTCTTGTACAATGAGTTTTTCAAACATGTTAACACAAGCAAGGATTATTTATCACACCACATAAAAAAAATGCAAATAAAGATTCCACTATTTCACTATGTGACCTTGTCACTCGTGGTTGATGAGAAGATGTTGAATCTCATCCAACCTCATGTTTGTTTGAACCTCTAGTTTGATGTTGTTCACTCAATATATGTAATCTAAATCACTACCATATGCACTCATCCAATCTTCCTCAATGAATAGTTCTTTCTTGATGACCATATTAGTTTAATTTGATTCTTCCTTCAATTTTCCTTTGAGAATATTATTAGCTAAACTTTACAATTCTAATATGTGTGTCCCTTTTTCTTGTAACAAAAAAGATTCAATTTCATTTTTATTTATTTTTAATGATTGTTTCTTGAATACAACATACTTTTTTCATTTTCAAATTTTGTCTTCACCCTTTTTCCCTCAAATATGATAGAAAAAATCATATCTTCCAAATATGGAGATGACATCTAACAAAGAGTAAAAACAACATTGCTATATTTGGAAGATAAACTATTTAAAAGTATGGCTTTTGCATCATCATCCTTAATTGGAGCTTTAAATTCTACTAGTTGTCTAATGAGAGATCTTAAATCATTAATGTGAATAAGTATTGTAACTCCATCACTCATTTTTAACTTGAATAATTTTAATTTCAAAGAAAATTGTACATTAACCATTTTAACATAAAATGTTTTATTCAGATGCTCCCAATTTTTTATCTATGGATTTTATAAATCTATATAGTGTAATTCAGAATCTAAGAGTGTAAGGCTAATAATGAATTTGGCTCTATCATATATACTTTTCAAACTTATTTGTGTTAGTTGGTGATTTATCTTTACCACTTACTATTCTCCACAAATTCTTGTTCATTAGATGCATTTGAAAATTAATTTTTCAAGTATGAAAATTGAGACAAGTGATTTTTTTAATGGAATGTCTATCTTAGGAAATAAATAAAACAAAAACATAGGGCATCATGTTATACCAAAAATGTGTTAGTAAAAACAAAATATGGAACTAATCTAAAAAAAATCCTAGTATTCAGCTAAACTATACTCACAAATTTTAAACTTCTGACACATCTTATGACATAACACTGATTTATTATATTAATCATTTAAACGAACTCAATGATAAAATTAAAAAAATATTCATGCCTCTTTGATAGTCATTTTTTGAACATAAATATGCTCTTTCAACTAGTATAATATATTTAAACATTTTCTACATTTTGTTCTCCTCTTTTTAACCTTTTAATAACATTTTAAATTTTGATAAAAATGAGGGGTATTTTATGATTTTAATATCCTTGCATAAAAATATTATATTAAAAAATGATTTTTTTCATATTGGTAAAGGGATGGTTTTGATAATGGGCCCTTCCATCTTAAAAATATTTTGGTTGGAGCTAAGAAAGGGCGTGGGACACAAGATAGGGCCCCCATTCCCTGAACAAGATCATAACCACTCATCAAGTACTAGGACCAAGTCAAAACAACAAGCACTAAGATAAAACTAGAATTAAAAAAAATAAACACATAAATAATGAAAGGACAAGGATTGAAACAATAATGCTTTACAACAACAAAATAAAAATAAAAAGACAACATAAAGATTTCAAAAAAATTCCTTTCTTGCTATACTATGCCTTTCATATTTCTTGGCAATATTTTCTCCTGATATGTATTTTTTTTAAAAAAAACATGCAAATAAATAATAAATAACTAAAATTTCATTTGGATGTCTTCCTTTCCTTTAAACAAAAACTAAATTTGCACCTAAAAGTGAATCAAGACATACTTATTTCTAACTGTTGTAGGGCCCTCATGAATCATTCATTGCTTTGATACCAAATGGAGTATCAAATCTCATATTATATTATTCAACTAAATAATGGCTACATATATAGGCGTGAGAGCACCACATATCAAAAAATTAACTACCAATCAATCCTTAATATCAGAAAGTTAGTTATGTAACTCAACTCATGATTACACATGCATTACTCACACTACATGTACACACTAACACTTATTTATAATATTTTATAAAAAAATGGGTTTAGACATTTTAGTTTAAACTTTATTTGGTTTTTTTAATTCTACATTGGTATTATTTTGATTTTATTTTAACACTCAATCACTAACATCAAATTCACAATATCAATCCTTTTTATTGTATGCTTTCTTAATGTGATCTTGATACACTTTGAGATGAACAATTACATGTATGCATTTTTCATCCACCATTTATAATTTTTTAGTCTATTTTTAATTGAAGTGAATAAAATTAACAACATTAAACTATTAACATAAAAATTCTTGAATATATATATGACAGTGAAATATAACATGCTATAAAATTTTAAAAATTAGAAATTAGATAAAAATAATAAATGAGCCTACATATAATCAAACCTTATTAAAACATATTTTTGTTAAATTTTTTTAGGCTAAATGTAACTAAAAAATACTTGGAAGGACCTATGTACTATGTCATAACTGAATGTAGGAATTTAAACTTTTTTATGACAAATCTATAGGATGAGGATAGGGCCACACTATGGCTATATCTATTGATTATGATTGCATCTTGGTTGATAGTGCACCTAATTTTTTTTATCTAGGTATATGCAACTATTTATGAGGGTTTAATGATTAATTATGTGTGATAATATGCCATGTGGAAGACTTGAAAAAAAACCTTGTTCCTATACAACAAACATAATAAATATAAAAAATAAAATTGGGGAAATGAGTATCAATAATAGTCAAGCTATCTTTAGAAAACATCACATAATCTGAGTGCTACCTACATAACCCAAATGGGCCTCATGCTAATGTAGTTTTACCCCCTAAGGTGATTGTGTGATATGTGATTATGAAACTATATGATTGTAGTTGGAATATTAATTAAAATACTTGATAATGGAAGCCATTGACATACAATAAAATATATTTAGATATGGGCTATGATTATTAGAATGTAATAGAATTTAAATTGAAAAAAATAGTGCTCTTTTACTTAGTGTATATTAGAATTTTCAGGTGATTTATAGATATATCTAGAGAAGCCTTGATGTGATTATATAGAGGAATATCTAGAATATTTTCACTAAAGCTAAAAAATGTGTAGAGAGTTGTTATGAAATGTATTGTTTAAAAAAAATAATCATTAGAGTGTGGGGGACAAGGCCATGCTAGTGGACAAGACCCTATATGACCTACCATGAACTTTTCCCAAAAGGACATCGAATGTTTAAAAAGGTTTGTGGTTGAATAGGGGTGAATGAGGTTTAAATTGGAATTCCTATATGATATGTTTTAGTGTTTACAAGATAATAAAGACCCTCTTTATATATTAGTAAAATGGTGAAAAAAATAAGTAAGGTAAGGATGTTAAGTTTAAACATTATCACACTTAGTGATTATTTTTATGTGTTTAGATTTGCCTCTAGTTTATTCTAGTGATGCAACCAAATGAAATTACTAGAGTAAAATAGATAAAAACTCGAGCATGTATACACACTATGTATTTTGATGAAAATTTTGATTGTGCAGGATACCTTAATGTAAAACTTGAAACAATGACATTGAAAGTAGTTATTGTCCATATTAAAAAGTGGAAAATATGAAACTTGAAATTTGAAATTTCAAAAGAGAGCAATGTACCCTTAGAAGAGTATGGAATCTAATTACCCTATAAATTAAAAGTGAAGAAGTGTTTGCACACTTATTGAGGAATTTATAAAAATAATGAACTTGTGGAAAATTGAGAGTGATCACATATAAATTTTAATATATTTGAATTCTCTTAAATTGGAAATATTATACACTCCAACTCTCATTTGACTATGTAGATTACTCTATAAAGTAATTGTTGACTATTTTGACCACAAGTCAAAATAGGTCAAATATCTATAGTATAAAACTTTTATAGGTGTGTATTAGAATGTAATACAGTGTGTCATGGTCATTTTGATGTCATTTAATGAGATATTAACCTTGGTTATAGTCAATTCAGTCCTAATTCATTTCATGTCACTTAGGGGTCACATTTGAGTCATTAATAAAGGTGGTAAAATTTTATTGGTATAAAAGTGTTCCAAAATATATTTAAACATAAAATATGTCATATTATATTAGTAATTTTAGTAATAATTGAAAAAATTATAGGTTACTAACTGAAATAAAGAAAATAGTTGAAAAGGAAGAGGTTTTGGTAGTTGTATGGCCTCTAAAAGAGTGAGGCACATGTGAAAAGATTATATAGTGTCTATTAAACTTAATTGAAATAATTTAAATGTTTTATATGATTTTAAATACTCAAGAATTTTTGAAAACCATTCTACTCTTCCATCACTCCACTGGACATGCAAAATTGGTGAACAAATTTCTTCATGGTACGACTAGTAGGAGAAGTTTCAAGTCAAATAATATTGAGGGGTGTTATTATAATTTTTATACTTAAAATTCATGATAGTATTTAAAATATTGGTTTTCCATTATTTATGAACCATTCTTAACAAGTTGACTATCTCATTTTACATGCTATCCCCACACCTTATAAGTTTTCTTCTTGTCTAAGCTGGTCAGTACGATCCAATGCATGAAATTATTTCAAAAAAAATTTTACATCCTTATTTAATGGTTTATATCCTTTTTAAAATATTTTTAGGTGACTTTATGATCTAAAACTTCTTAAGTTGTAGTTTGAGTACACTAATGGACTTACAGTCAGGTTTCACCAATTACAGAGGGTTCATATCCTTTTAATGGTTTCATATGAGGGTGATATGTTTTATTTCATGTCTCCCATGTATTTTTTATCCCATATCCTTAGAATATTAGTATCAAATGTTTCAAATCAATTAATTTGTAATCAAACAAATAACACAGTCATCTTTTTACATGACTATCATACATAGTCAACTGAGTGAGGTGTAGAAGGTCTTGAGCACATTCATGGAGATGTAGGTAAGATTTTCAAGAGGTTGAACACATGATTATATCATGAAAAATAAAGATAAAATTTCTAAGTGACATATGATAGACCATGATAACTAATTCTCTAACATAGTCATAAAGTTCTGCCTTGCTTGATACTAATGTGCATCTATAGGAGAATAGTCATGTTGGAATGGAAGTATTGGAATTGGTTTGAAATCCTTAAAGGTTTAAAGATAAATTTAAATAATTTTAAAATGTATAATTTTTATTTTAAGGATATACACTATTCATATTTCTCATGTCTTATATTCACTACCCTATATTCTACAATTACACCGATAGGTGGCTCTCACAAAGGCTTGAAGGTGTTGCATGGAGAAGTCTGAGCACATTGGATACATTAATAGAGTTTTAGAACATTTAATATGTCATACAAACCATTTTTAAACCATAGAGTGATAGACGGGCTTAAGGAGTTGTGTTCATAAGTGGAGAAGTTTATTTTAGGGACTTGTTACCTTAAAAACTCTAAAACAAATCCTTGGCCATATTTTATGCTATTATATAATGAGGTAACATGAGGTATAAACAAGATTAAGTGGCTCTATAATGTATCCCTCATGTAGAGGTAATAATTTTCAAAAGAGAGTGAGTGGTTTGGCCAATGGAGTATGATGTTAGGAGGCTTCCAAATCATGTAATTCTTCACTACAAAAGGTTAGTCTTCTCTGCAGTGTCTTAAAATCTAAATGATATTATATGCCTTGGAAATCAATAAGGAGCATATCTCTATGGTAAGTGGTCTTATTTAAGTAAAGGGACACTAGTGGCTAAAAAAAAATTGAAATGGGTTGGAGTGCAAGGTTTTAACCTACAACCTGATTGTAAGCACTTATAAATTCATGAGATGGATCTTAGTGATTATAGGCCTGTAAACATATTTATTTTTATTTAATTTGGTTATAATACTTTAAAAGGATCCCATGAAGTTTAATACAAGGTGTAAATTTTGAAATTCAATCTATATGTGTTCTTTTGATCCAAGAGTGGTCACCTACAATCAATTGTAGTGTGATAATGCACTAAAATATGATAGATTAGTCCTATCATAGGTTTGTGAGAATGAAATGAGATAAAATGAGATTTAAAGTGACCTTTATGACTTCAAAAGAAGCATATAAACTTGATTCAAATGTTATAATTAGCTATAGGATTTAATGAATCTAATAGAAAGCTTAAATAAAAGATAAAATAGTAATAGTAATAAACAATAACTGTATATCTAAGATAATAACAAAAATGAATAAATAACTCAAATATGATGAATTACTCTGATAATTAAATATTAATCTAATATGGAATACTTACATATCCATTGTTTATATAGAGTAAGGCATGCATGATAAAGATCAAAGAACTCAGATAACATGTGTCGTTTAACTGATATTTGTCTGCATGAATAGTGAAGTGCAACTCCACATTAACAAGATAGGTGTCCAACTTGTGTAAATTATCAACATAAGTTTACTATTAGTTAAATAATATTATCCTATCTTACCCTAAATAGTGGATTGGAACTCTACTATAATAAGTGTCTAAGTTAACTACTAGCTAAACAAGCTTACCCTATCTAGTGCAAATTATTAATAAACATAATAAAATAATTACAATAAGTAATTAGTTCACAAAAATAATAAATAGTAAATAAAAGTAAATGAAATAAAGCAAATAAATGCACCAACACCCCCCAATAAGTGAAACTTAGGTAGGGCTATGTAGATAAGAGTCCTGGTAATGTGTAGCCATATTTGGTACTCTATATAAATAGATGAGGAAAGGAGAAATCCTGAAGGAAAAAACTCCTTAAAATGAAGGTCTAAGAGACCCCCCTGAATAAATAATTTCCTCTGAAGAACTGATGTCCCACACCCCCAAAAGAGATTACAAGTGAAGATACTTTCTCTTAGTGAAAGGTTTAGTGAAACTATTTGTAATCTGCTCCTCCGTAGGACAATATTGAAGATCAATGATCTCTACCTGAATCAACTTCCTGATAAAGTGCATATGGATCTCTACGTGTTTGGTTCTTTGATGCTGAACTAGATTTTTTGAGATATAGATAGTGATATAGTTATCACAGTAGATGACTAATGGATTCTAAAAAGGAACACCAAGCTCAATGATAATATTTTGAAGCCAAATAGCCTTAATAATGGCATTAATAGTGCCATGATACTCAACCTCTATAGATGAAAGAGCAATAACATTTTGTTTCTTGCTCTACCAACAAATGGGTCTAGATTTGAAGTGAAATCTATAACCAAAAGTGGACTTATGATCATCATAATCACCAACCCAATCAAATTTATGTATCTCACCAAGTCTAAACCTATACCTATTGTATAGTGAATCTCATATTTGATAGTGACCTGAATGTAGCTTAAAATGTGCTTGGTGGCTCTCCAATGAAGCTCATATGGTGTCTACATAAATCATGAAACCATGGCAACTGCATATGAAATTTTAGGTCATGTATGAGTCAGATAGATGAGGTTGCCTATAGGTTGGTGATACAATGTGGCATCAACTAAGGGAGTGGAACAATGAACCTCAAGTCTAACTCTAGATAACAAAAGAGTCAGTGAAGGCCTACATTCAACCATGTGAAATTGAGATAATAAGTCCATGGCATACTTGGGCTATGAAAGTGTAATCTTGAAAGAAGACTGTGTTATCTAAATCCTAAGAAAATAATGCAAAAATCCCATGTCTATCATAAAAAACCTATCATGAAGTGTAATTTTAACACTGCTAATGAGAGATGTTGTGCTCCCTATAATAATAATGAGATCATCAACATAGAACACCAAGTACAATAGTGAATCCTCCAACCATAAAATGTAGACATTCAGATCCGAGTGACATCTCAAGAACCCAATGAAGAGAATAAATGTGTTCTTCTTAGAATACCAAGACCTAAGGGCTTTTTTTAGATCATAGAGAGACTTCTTCATGTAGCATACCAGTGAAGAATCCTGAATGAACCCCTATGGCTACTCCATATAAATCTCCTCATGAATATCCCCATGAAGAAATGTGCTCTTCACATTTATCTGATGTACAACCCAACCATGAGATGCACCAATAGTTAGTATCAAGTGAATATAATTCATCTTAAAAATAGGTGCAAAGATTTTGTATAGTCAATTCCTTCTACTTGGGAAAAACCTTTGGCCACTAAGCATGATTTATACTTATAAATATTTCCATATATTGAAAACTTAGTTTGATATATCCACCTACATCATACTAATTTTATTCCCTTAGGAAGAGGAACAATATCCCAAGTGTTGTTCCTAATAAATGAGTGATACTCTTCTTCTATCATTGAATCCCACTCAATTGTCCATGTGGCTTCTTGAAAATACTATGGATTAGAAGCTATGGCAATGTAGGAATGTGGAAGATCATGTTGTGACCATGTTCTCCTTCTATCTAATGGATCCATAACAAGAGGTTATACATCCATCAAAGTCTATCTAACCCACAAAGAAATCAATGGGTGAGGATCTAGAGGAGGAGGAACATGACCTACTAAACCCTAATAGGGAGGTATTACCTCATCATCCCTATGAGTAGATGAAGAATGAGTATCATCATCACTGCTATTTGATTCTTCTAAGGAATAAGAATGAGAAATGTTAGAAGGCAAGTCTAAAAGACTTTCTTTAAAGTAAACACTTCTCACTATAATAATCTCACATGAATTTGAATTAATGAGCTGATATCCCTTAACACCATTAGGATATCTTACAAATATGCAAGTTTGGATTTGTTTTTCTAAAGCATGATGCTTGTCTGAAGGTATGTGAGCCCATGTTGGACTACCAAAAACTTGAAATGATGCACATCTAGCTTCTTATTACACCATGATTTAAGAGGTGTTATCCCCTTTAAAGGTTTGTGAGGAACTCTATTCTATATATATGTAGCACAATTAATCACTTCCACCCAGTACTTAGGTACTAATGATTTTGGATGAATCATACAAATTTCCATCTCTTTTAAGAATATATTCTTCCTCTTTGCTACACCATTATATTGAGGGTGTATGCAAATAAATGCTAAAGATCAATTCCTTCAAGAGCACACAATTATTCAAACTTGTTCACATATTCCCTCCCATTATCTATGTAGAGAATCTTGACATACTTCCTATATTGTTTCTTTGCTAGAGCCTTGAACTCTAGAAATCTATCAAATACTTCACTCTTGAGATTCAAAAAATAAAATCAAGTATATATGGAATAGTCATCAATAAATGTGAGAATATACAAGGTTTTACTAAAAGACAAAGTAGGTAATTGACCTGATAAATCACTATGAACAAGTTTGAGGACTTGTGTAGCCCTCCAAGCCTTCCCTTTATCAAACTTATCCTCTAAATTTTTACCTAAGGCACAACCATGACATACACCCCCTAAAAATTGAATATGTGGAAGTCCTATAACCATCTCCTATTGACTAAGCTACTGTAAATAGCAGTAATTTAGATAACCAAACTACTCATGCCATAACTTACTCACTAAATTAGTGTGTGAGAGAAAATTTTTAGAGGATGGTTGAGGTACACAATGGGAGAATGAATAAAGTTGAGTATTATTGTTGACTTTTTTCATTGAAACTAAGGCATTATCCTAAATTTTTTTGATTGATTTATAATCAGGTGTGAACTCAACTTTCCTACTAATATCAAAGTGAGTGATTTGGTAGATAGAAAGAAGGTTAGTTGATAACTCTGGCACATAGAGGATATCCTTAAATACATAACTATCAACATCAACTATACCTTTTCCTATAACATTTACCTTAGAATCATCACCTATTAGAATATGAGGCAAGGAATTTGGATCTAATCTAGAAAATTATTCTTGATCAAAACCCATATGGTCTAAAGCACTTGAGTCAATGACCCATGAATCGGGAGAATTTGCTAGTGCAACTAGTGTCGTAGCTTTCCCTTTCCTTAAATTTAAAGGAGTGGAAGAATCCTTTGAAAAGGATTAGTTGATGTTATTCTTTTTGAGAAGACCCTTAAGTTCATCGATCTCTTTCTTTCAATAATCTTGTTCACTAGGAAACCCCTTTTTGTAATAAGGGTAAGGAGTGCCAATCTTTTTTTGTGAATCCCATTTCTTATTAGTGGATTTATAATCTCCTTGTGAGGAAGATTGTTTCCCTTTATTCTTAGCTTTCTGTGACTTATTCTGATTATTCTAATTCTTTTTATTTAAACCTATATTTGATGCTAATGTTGAAACTTACTTATGCTAGGGTTGAATTGTAACTAGAGCTTGATATTTGGATGACTTGATTAGACCCATAGCTATTAACTTTTCTTCTTTAGTCATTACAATCTTAGAGAATACCGCAAAGGTGGGTGTTTGATAAGATGTGCCTAATGTGAGTCGATGAGTCTGAAAGCTAGAGTCAATGAATGAATATTCAAGACCTAATTTGTGTAAGGCACTAAAAATCAATTGAATATCCTTTTTTTTATCAATTTACATTCAGAAAGTTGTGCTCTAAGATCTATGAATTTAGTGATGTAGTCTTTTATTGTAGCATAATTTTTAGGATCCAAACTAATGAGTTTTTTGTCCATTTGGTAACAATAAACCTCATCTATTTTTCCAAATAATGATGCTAATTTATCCCAAGCCTCTTTTAGAGTTGTACATTTGTCAAGATGGAAATTCAAATCTAAAGACATGTAAGACTAAATGTATCCAATTACTTTAGAAGTTTCAAAGAGAAAGTGTTGTAACTATTTTGCATCAGCAGGTGGAGTAAGAAGAATTATTATGTAAGGTGTATATCCTAGCATCATTAATGCTTTATAAGCATTATATTTCCATGTATTATAGTTGTATGCTATTAATAGTGGGGACTTAGGATTTCCCATGATGCAATAAAAAATAAACTATCACAAAGTAGAAATCAAAGTATAGAACACATCACAAAACCCCCCTGAATTACTTAGTTTTATCTCACTTAGTAATTATTTTTGGCATTTTATAATTGAGTACAATTATAAGGCTAGATTATAATTTTTTTAGATTACAAAAAACTTATTTAGGCCTTGTAGTCTAAAAGTATAAAAAATATGCAATTTATTATAGAAATTTCTACACAAATGTGTTGTGCTCAAAAAAATATTAACTTTTAAAAAAATGGGACCTAAATTAGAGGTTGTATGTGAAATTTATGAGCCTCTAAAGTTGTAAAAATGAGTATGGGAAAGAATTTTTGTATAAAAATATAAATTATAGAAAAATCTAGAAAAAATTGAAAGTAAAACAACAAAGAACATGAAATTTTAATCTATTTCAAAAAAAATCGCTCAAAAATACCTCCTAGTGTTCAAATGGTGGGCTCTTGAAGTTGCCCTTTCAAATCTACCTACTGATTTGTGAGGCCTACCCCCCAAAAAAAAAAATGGTCTGCACAGTCCTTATGGTTTGTATGACCATACCTAGGACCAAAAAAAATTTGTCTTCCGGGGTGACTGTATCCAAATTGGATAAATTTTTTATGGATCTGTAGGTTTTGATGTCTTCTAAACATAAATGTGAGGTCCATTTTGCTCAGAAATGCTTTAATTTTTAGGTAACCACCAGATTTAGGCATGGTGCTTCTAGATCAAACCTTTGCTAATTTTACCTTATGTGCCCAATCTGGACAAAATTATAGATGATTTTGATTATCTCAGGTACTTTGAACTTAATGGTGAGCTCATAAATTCTTTATAAAGCTTCAATTTGTACCTGTATGCAAAATAAAAAAAATGATCCTATATCTAGATATTTTTCTCTTAAATATTTAGCAATCTATAGATTCAAGATATCTCTAGTACCATGTTATAATTAGCTACATGATCTAATTAATCTAATAGAAAACATACATAAGAGAGAAAATAGTACTAGTAATAAATAATAACTGTATATATGAGATAATAACATAACTAAATAAATAACTAAAATATGATGAATTAATTTGATAATTCAATATTAATTTGATATGGAATACGTAAATAGCCATTAATTATATAGAGTAATATGTGCATGATAAAGATCAGGGAACTCACACAACACATGTAGTTCAACTAATATCCATCTACATGAATAATAGAGTGTAACTCCACACTAACAAGATAGGTGTCCAACTTGTGTAAATGATCAACACAAGTTGACTATTAGTTAAACAATCTTATCCTATCTTACCCTGAATAGTGGAGTGGAACTCCATTGTAACAAGATAAGTGTCTAAGTTAACTACTAGCTAAGCAAGCTTACCCTATCTGGTGCAAATTATTAATAAACATAATAAACTAATTACAATAAGTAATTAGTGTACCAAAATAATAAATAATAAATAATAAATACAATTAAATGGAATAAATCAAATAAATACACCAACATCAAGGTTTGATATGCTAATATACACCTACAAGTATGTTTTCTTGAGTGAGAACATAATGTAAAGTTGACTGTAAGCTATCCTAGGTAGTGTGAAGAGTGTAAGTTGAGAGATTTGGAAAAGGTTGGGAGTGTTAAACATGTTTTAAGGGATAATAAAATTAGTGATAAACATTACAACTCATTCTCATCACAATGGAAATAGGGTAAGATCTATCTTCAAGGTACACTTACAATCAACATGCTAAATCCTGCACACAGTGAGTTCTATAAAGTCTATCTTAGGTTTTGGGATGTTTGAGATACCTAATAATGTGACCAAGCTCTATAATTTTGTACATATGGTCCCTTGTACCTATTAAATACTTAATAGTAAGGTAATAGGGGAAGTTACCTCTATTCTATCTCAGATAGAGGGCACTCCCAAAAAGCTAAACTCTACAAGTTTAGTAAGTCAATGATGAGAAGGTGATTTGAAAGCTGAAGAAACATTGAATAATTTTATAGGGAACTATTTTAGACATGAACCAACATGGAAAAAAAATCATGTCACTAAGAGAACAAATAGGGTGATCTAAACCCACATAACTACAAACTAAGCCTACTAGGTCTTGACTAGGCCTAATGCCTAAATGGGGTTTGCTACTACTTTTAGGGTCAAGTGAACATTATAGATCATTTAATGACCTTCATAAAGGTGTTTTAAAGCCTTTTTTATGTAGATAAGGTCACACATGAGCCATTTTTTGGCTCAAGAACATGACAAGGTATGCAAAATGAAGAGAGAAGCTCGAGAAGGCAACTTTGGAAGCTCACTACTCTACGTATGGTTATCATGGGGACTCAAGGACCTAGGATATGTTGGAGAGGGTCCTAGAATTGCATTTTGTGGGATTTTTTCATGAGTTCAACATCATAGTTTTATGAACAATCCTTAAGGGTGAAAACTACTTGAAACCCTTGATAAGGACACAATGGGAAAGATGAAGAAGGAAAGGCATCCAAATGAGAAAGTTTGAATAGTAAATCAATTTTAACTTGTAGAAGACTCCTTAGGGATATTTCCCATCAATTTGGCTTCTACCCTACTAGTATAGATAGGGTGAAAAATAGATTTTATTGATATATTTTGATGTTTTATAGGTATAAAAATATTTAAAAGATGAAGATCACTTTGGGAGAGAGAATGATATCTAATATAACTCCTCATACCCATTTATTACCTCAAAAAATCATACAAGTACCTTTACAATCACCTTCATTTCAGCGAGTCCAAACTGACATAGTGAATAAAGAGTGATCATCAAGTGAAAAAGTGATAAATCCAATTGGGAGGCCTTTTAAGGTCTAAATAATGGATATAAGGACATGAGATCTCTTTAAAAGTGTCACATCATCCTATGTATAGACTGGTTTGATAAACTAAAGTACACCTTGGTACCAAGTATGAAGGATGAGTGAAAGAAGGGTAATTATGTCTACATGCATTAAGAACACTTATCCATAAGAATATTGATGTTTAGGGAAACATCCAATGCATGTTAGAGAATTTTTATAACCCTTCTCTCATATTTAAATGATTTCATCTATCCCTAGTCTGTTGTGGAACATTCAAGGAAGTCCAAATGATGAAGGTAGTTTTCAAGGAGATAGTTGAAGAGTCCTACACTATATTTGATGAGTTTCATTCTTGAAGATATATTTGTCCATAGAGACCTTGCATGGTATATTACATACTCCATTATTCTATAAATATAACTCCTTATATCAACTTGACAAGTGTTTTAATGACTCTTAGACTTCATTCTTTTCTTTCCTTTCTCACATTCTATAAGTACTAACCATTTTGGCTCTTATTTCATAATTACACACTATGTATAGTGTGTCCTTATTGGTTTAATGTTGTAATTTACCTTTGAATAATATACTTAATCTTGTTTTAAGTTCACAAACATATTATCCAAGTGTAAAAAGTGATGAATGGTGAGGTCTAGTGTTTTTATCCTTGCTTCTCCACATCCTTTCATGTCTAGTACAAGGAGTTGTCATTTTAATAAGTAATATAGAGAGTATATAGTGTGTTTGGATCCATTAAAATGTGTATGTGTCCTTATATTCAAAAATATAATCTCTAGTCTACTTAACTTTATTTATCTCATGTATATCACCTCTATATTAAAATACTAATGTTAGAACATCTTAGGACTTTGAAGATGGTTTGTAGGTATTTATTAATGAAATAGGTATGATATCATTATGGAGATACTTATGGTATATCACCTAATTAGAATATATTTATTTAATGCATATTTCTATCCTTTATTTCACAAGAAATTAGTTAGCATAAGTGATAAGCACTTCAAGGTAAATTCAGGGAGCTAGCCCTTAAACCTAGAGGTCTACCTCTACTATAGGTAACCCACATGCTTAGAGGTATTCCAATGTTGCCCAAATCTTAGAGTAGGATTGAAAAAACTATTATAGGGTGAAATATTTGGTGTCAATAGTAATTAAATGGGTGAAACCACCAACTATGGCTCGCTACATAGAAAACATGCTACCATAGATGATGAGTGTCACTAGAATCTAACATGACCCACTTTATTATGAATATGAATCACACTTCTATAGATAGAGTTAGATTGTATTTAAAAATTTACAATTTTAAAACTTTGAAACTTTGATAAATTTGAAATTGTAAAATAGTAATTTGAACATGAATGAAAATGATACCCCTTTTAATGTACTGAATTGATACTAAATGCCATTTGAACTTTTTGACTATTAAAATATGTAACTCTTTGAAAAATTTCACTTTTAACTATAGGAATTAGTACATATGCATGTAACATACCCTGATAATCTAAATTTTCTGAATTGTGCTATAATTTTTGAAATTTCATGGTTTTATAGATTTGAAATTTTCTCACAAGGATTTGACATCTCAAGGCAAGTCCATTGTGATGCCCCCATTTTGAGATGATGGACTTTGTGTACAAGTAACTTAACTCAAACTAAGACTTATGTAATATGTTAATGATGTAATCATGTAGTATAACTTGAAATTTGGAATGTATTGCATCGTAATGTTTGAATATGATTTTGAATTTGCATATGAAAAATGTATTAGATTTATATATCATTAAAACACATAATCAACATATGCATGATATATATCATGAAACCAAAGTAAGACTAGATGATAGGAATATTTCATGATATGAATCATGACACAATAGTAATAAGTAAGTAACATACAATAAATATAATATAATGCCACCTAATTTGTATATCAATGCATATGTAATGTCCTAAATACACATACAATTGACATACAAATTTCACATAAACACATAAGGTTAAGGGCCAAAAAAAAATGACATAATGATGCCATACTAGTAATAATGTGAACATATTAAGCCATGTGCCATAGACAATAATCAATCAAGCTCTAACTTATCATGTAAAATAATAATAAAGAAGCATAAAACAAATAAAAATAGTCTACATCCATCATAAGGATTCATGTCATTGTTAGCAAATATAATTTTCATGTAACACAATGAAAATTATGAGTAAGTATCAAAACATTTGTATGATGTGTATTTTAACATGTTAAAAATGTTGTGGATAAATACAACTTGTTAAATTGTTCACAAAAAATGAAGAGAGTCCCCTAACTTAACAAGGTTGTTAGGTAATAAGGGAAACTCAACATTGAAACCATGTAAAAGTATGCCCTATATCACACTCAAATATCTCGTATATAATAATGTGTATTTAAAAATTGAAATATGTTATCTACCCAACATAGTATAAATAAAAAATGTTAGGAATTAATCTAGAAATAATTGAAAATGATTATAGGTCCTAATTTTGATTTTTTTTAAATGTTTTTGAATTTTTGATATATTTATAAGCTTTTCAATATTTGAAGATAAAAATATTGAGCTAGGTATAATAAGGATGTAAATTCATAATGTTCATGTGACTCTTGAAATGTTGGCCTTCAAGTGTGGTGAGGTAATAGGCTCTTGTACCTAGCCTTTTAATGTTATGAATAGACCCAACCAATTTGGTTTTAGTTTTTCTTTATTTTATCTATCAATATTTGTATTATTTGATTTTATTTGAGTACTAAATCACTAATTTGGAATTTATGATAGAAAATTTTCTTTCCATATGCTCATTTTATATGTGCTTAATAAACTTTTAAAATAGAATGAGATATTGGGAGGCTTTGTAGATAGGGAAATTTGAAAGGTTCATGGAGAAAATCAAAGGGCATGATAAGCATGTTTCGATGCTTATAAAAAACTCTTGGGAGGATAGAACCCTCAACATTAATGGGGTCTTGCTAGAGATCATGAAAGAGTTGATATCACATGTGATAGGTTTGGATATGGAGGACATGAAAATATTTAAAATAGGTAGCTATTATAAAAAAGAGATGGAGAGTTTTATTATGGAGGGAAAATTCCTAGAGACTCTTCATAATGGATTTGACTAGGAGTCATTACCAAGGCCATTTGGGAAAGTTACCTTGTATTTTGATGCAATACATCACACTTGAAGGTAGATTTAATGTAGTTTGATGGTTTCTTTTTATTTGATTAAATTATTTAAAACATGCAATCCCCATGAGCCTTATTTTATACATTCCACTCTCATTAGAATCCTATATTTTAAGATATAAAACGGGTAACTATAATGCTCCCAGACATGAAGGGGTCATTTTTCTCATCCACAAGTATTTTAAGGGCATGAACCATATTTATCTAGAAATTCGCAACTCTCAGAACAAAAAAGTTATGGATAAACCTATGAACATAAAAAAATTAAGAGGGTTTGGATTAATTATCCTAGCAATGTCTTTTCTAAGGCCATTGAGGCTAATGCTATTAAATAAGTTAGTAACATTAAAATGTGCCTGAGGAGTGTGGACAAGGAAATTAATGTGTCAGTCAAGACTCTAGGTAAGAATGGTAAAATAGGGCATTTTGCAAGGGATGAAATTTTGGTTGAGGAAGATTCAACTGGTGTAGAGGATGCCAATACTCAAAAGGACATGGGAAGGGCAAGCAAGACAACTCAACCCAAGAAAACTGATTCTGAAGAAGGAAAACAAGAGAAGAACCTAAGAAAAAAGGTAATGACTCTATAGGAAAGAATCCTCAAGATTTGAATAAAGATTTTAATATATTGGTGGGTTATTTGAAAGGGAAACAAAACTTTGATAAGATAGAAGAAGAATTGGACCTACAAAAATCCATTAGTTTTGGTTCATGAGGGAATTAACTAACCTTAAGGGGAAAGTGAAAAGTCTACAATAGGAGAATGAAATATTGGTTCAAACCAATTTTGATAAGGATATTAATCATCAAATGTAGAGTCTCCAAGAGAGGGTAGATATGCTTGAAAATTAAAATTACAAGTTAAAAAATAATATTGACTTTTTGGTGAATTTTAGTAAGATATAAATGAGGGGATACAAAATGTGGAAAATCTTAGATCTCATATGGGATATTTATTTGGCATTAAGACCCAAAGCAAAGGGAAATGGAAACATGTGTAGTGTAACACATGTCATAAAGATGTTGACAAAGAAAATCTTCTTCTTTAGATTGATTCAAACCTCAAAAGAATGAAGACTTGCTAAGAAGATGTTTCTAGCAATTTGGACATGGATTAGGTTTCAATTTCACCTTTATCTATTGTCTTCTCTTGGAGTATTTTTTGATGTTATTTTATTGTATTTGGGTAGTGTTTTAGTTGTTTCTATTTTTTTTTTAAACTTTTGAGGACTATGGTGGTCCTTTGGTTTATTTTTGCTTGTAATTCTCATAGGGTTTAGGGACCCTAGTTATCAAATACACCCTTTAACCTTAATAAAAAATAAACTTTTAAAATTTTACAAGCCTATATGCATAAATTATCAAGCATTTAAAATTCATGTAGATATTTTTATTAATATTCATTATCTTTGATAATGTTTAATAATGAGACCCATAAAGAGGGTATTTATATCTCAATAGAAAGTAAACTTCTATTCCATAAATAAGAGAATATGGCATACCCTTCATTGGTGTGCATACACTTGTGAAATATTCCTAAAGAGTGTAGATAAATTAATTATGCCAATATGTTCCATGCTTTGAAATAATCTTGCTTAAGATCTTATTTATTATTTTATTAGTTTATTCTACTTAACTATTTTCCTATGGGTAATACAAAGTGGAAAAATTTTGAGAGATTTTTGAACCTTTCATAATATATTTTGATTGTTTTATTATTGAAATATGAATCATTACCTATTATAATTACATAAGGTAAACTAAATTGTGAAATGATATGTGTAAGAAATAAATTATAAATAACCCCACTTTTTATATATTATAGGGGTGTTGCTTCCAACCAATTTTAAAAATATTTTGTAGTTATAATAATAAATTTATGTTTATCTAAAGATTATGATTGATTTTTGAAATTAAATAAAAGTATCAAAGAGATAAAGGCATGGAGAGGCATTAGGTTGGAACACATATGATAAATCATGATTGAGATTAGTATATATTTAATTTAATTTATTCATAATATTCTTACTCCATTGTCATCCAATAATATCCTTAATGTAAGAGCTTAGAAGACATTATTTTATCACTAAAGTGGCCCTCACATTCACTATCATGAACTTAGAGTATAACCATTTGAGATTTGATTTGATTTAAGCATTGTAACATTTGTCCATAAAAAAAACATTGAGAAAGGGATCCACCAATGAGTACATAAGGCATGGCTTGTCATTTTAACTACTTTTTTTATTCTTGCATATCATTTTATAGAAAAATATAATTATAGAGGTAATTATATATATGCATGTACCACTCAATATTATTCATGCTTCATGTGACTACTAAAAATTCTAATTCATTGATAAAATCCTTATCAATTAAATAATTGCATAACTTTTGGATAGTAAAAAGTGCATGATCATGGAAGATGGCCTTGGTTGTGAGCAGAGGAGCAAGGGTCGATGACCCTATTAGGGTGTTGGGCAAAGAGTGGTTTGTGACTGAGGTGTCTACAAAGGGAAAGGAGCCGGTTTATTCTAGTGACCATGTCAGGATCAATAAGGTGAATGGATGTCTCCCATGAACCTAGGATAGGCCCATTCTAGTAATCCCTCTTGAGGCTGTGAAGGAGGATGTAGATTACTTATCAGCTCACGCTCTAATTTTCAAGTTTTTGGGAATTTGAATTTCCTTATTAGCCTTGGAGGCTTAGATTCACCAAACATGGTAGGTTGAGGGGGAACTAGATATTATGTTAGCTAGAAATAGCTATTTTATGGTGAATTTCTCCTCTGTATCTAATTGGAATCAGATCTTTGAGGGAGGACTCTACTTCTACGATTGTATTGGCCTGTTTCTCAAAACCTGGCATGTCGGGTTTTATTTGGTAGAGGATCTTCTAGCTAGAGTGCCTATTTGGGTGCACCTCTTGAGACTTCCTCTAAAAGTTTGGCAAGAGGATATCCTGAGGCAAATAACAGTTATGTTGGGAACACCAACTGCTATAGCACACCAATCCTTGGACAAAAAGCTCATCTCTTATGGCTGTATCTATGTAGAAATTGACTTAAACAACCCCCTACCAGACTCTATTGAAATCTACCTGGGGTCCTCATCCTAGGTCCAATAGATCGATTACGAATCTATTCCCTTTCAGTGTAGAATCTGTCATGAATATGGACATTTACACTGTCAATGCCCGTAAGCAACAAGAGAAAATGGAGAGTCTGCCAATAGTGCCAATGAGTTAGGCCTACCAATCCATATAGAACCTAGGAATGTCTAATAGGGTAGTGCCACAATGGGGAATGCCCACATAAACTTTGGTAATGTGGTGCATGGGCC
Organism: Torreya grandis; assembly: GCA_037957365.1. Taxonomy (NCBI): domain Eukaryota; kingdom Viridiplantae; phylum Streptophyta; class Pinopsida; order Cupressales; family Taxaceae; genus Torreya; species Torreya grandis. The sequence continues at coordinate 3,630,314 of JARHVA010000323.1, forward strand.
AGCTATTTTTAATGGTCCTGACAAAGATGGATTCACCCAAGTTAGACACCGTATGAAGGGACATGGGCAGAAGCGTACAAATTCAAATCGGCAAGTGGAGCTAGGATTCAACCAATTTGAGACTCTAGAGAGTATGGCCATTGAGGATGGCATCCCTTTAAATGAGCAGGGGGGACCTGTAGATTGTGAAGGAATAGGATCTCTCGTTACTGAATCTTAGGATATGGTGATCCAGCCGACTAGTGAGACCTCCCCTAAATCGGAAGAGGGGACCCTGGTAGTATTCCCAACCTAGCAAGACAAGGACATTAGTTGGGCAGACTTGGTTAAAGATGCTAAGGTTTCCAGGAAAGGAAAGGCTTCATCATCCATGTTAGGCTTAATGCAAAGACTGTTCAAGAAAGTATCCTTCACCACACCTTCTAGAGTGGGACGCAAGAAGGATCAAGATAAAATCAAACTCATAAGAGACTTATTGGTAGAGTCAGGGGTGGTTAAGACCCTAGATGAGCACTTCCCTCTCTCTACCCAATGATTGTACTGTCTTGGAATATAAGGGGGTTGAATAGCACCCCCAGACAAAAAGCTATGCATAAGTTGGTTACTGATCACTCTCCTAATATTCTCTATGTATAGGAGACTAAGCTTTTTGTTAATGCTATGTTTATCTATTTGCCCAAATTTTGGCTCTATGGACAATGCCAATGTGTAGGTGTGTCAAGAAGCATTGGTGGTGTGGCCATCTGCTGGGACCCTGGGAAGGTTATGCCACTCTAGTGGATGGCTAGCTCCTTAGCTCTATCCATGGTTGCCTCCTCTCTTGACACTAGGGAGATGATTTTGGTCACCATAGTATATGCTCCTATGGATATCCTAGGGCAGCTTAAGTTATGGAACACTTATGGTAGATCAGGAGTTGTCATCCTTTCCTACCTTAGATCATGGCTAGAGACTAATGCTATGCTTTGTCTAGAGGAGAAGAGGGGAGGGACATCACATCTAGGTCCCACATCTGAGCTTCTCTAACATAATATTGACCTGCTCTACTTTTCATATGTCAAACCTCTTAACAGTCTCTTCACCTGGAACAACAAAAGATTAGGTAAGGCTACTATCTCTGAATGCCTAGATAGGTTCCTTATTTCATGCTTTTGGCAATCTAGCACAATTTCTCTGGCTTATAAAATTCTAGATTGGAGAGGGTCTGATCACTGGCCCATTAAGCTCACTACTAGGTAAATAGTGAGCCCCAAGAAACCTCCTTTTAAGTTTTAGCTAATGTGGCTCCGGGATCCATCTCTCCATGGATTGATGATGCATTGGTGGAGATAGGGGGGACCTGATTATGGCATGGCTATGTTCAATTTTGCTAAGAAAATTTAGTATGTGAAAAGGAAGCTACAAGACTTGAACCGAAATTGTTTTGGGAACCTCCATTCTATGAAGGAAAGAGATCAAGATTGGCTGGACTCACTTACCAGATAGATTTGCGACTTTGGACTTTTAGAAGACCTCCATAGGGTAGAATTTCAAGCTGTGAATGAGCTTGCTGAGTGGGAACTTTTGGAAGAAATCTTTTGGAAATAGAAGGCCCAAATTGACTAGCTCTAGGAGGGAGACAAGAATACAACCTTCTTTCACAAGTCAGTTTAGGCATGGTACAATAGGAACTATATTACCTCTCTTGTTACCCTAGATGCAACTTCTTTCTCATCTTCCCATGACATATCTCAAGAGGCCATCCGGTTTTATTCAGTGCTGTTATCTAGAAACTCACCTCCTACTGAAAGGGAGGTAAACACTGTCTTGGCAAGCATTCCTTCTGTTGTCACACTAGTTATGAATGAGTCACTGATGAGGCTGATAGGTATGGAGGGAGTGGAGAAAGTTATATTTAGCATGTGCAGAGGCAAAGCTCTAGGGCTGGATGGCTTCCCAACTAATTTTTTTCAAGATTTTTAGGAGATTATTAGCCAGGATCTCTTGGATGTGGTGCTAGAATCTTTCTCCAGTAAAGAGATGCTCAGGGCATTTAATGCGACCTTCTTAGTGCTAATCCTGAAGAAGGAATAGGCTAATTAGTTGGACCTTTTTAGGCCCATTGCGCTCTGTAATATGATCTACAAGATAATTACCAAGCTTATCGTAGAATGGCTTAAAGTGTGCCTCCCAGTGGTTATCTCAGAGGAACAAGGGGGCTTTGTTGCTGGGAAACAAATTCTAGATGGGGTGGTGATTTCATCTAAAGCAATTCACTCCATGAGTATGTCTTAGGAGCGTGCCGTGTTTATTAAGCTTGATTTGGCTAAGGCATATGATAGAGCCAATTGGGACTTCCTACAAAAATTCCTTTTAGCCTTTGGATTTAATTAGGCATGGGTTGGTTGGGTGCTAAGTTGTGTGACTACACCATCCTTTTTAGTCCTCATCAACGGGGAGCCATCTAGACTGTTTGGGGCCTCTAGAGGTCTTCGCCAAGGTGACCCACTCTCACCGTACTTGTTTATTATTCTCACTGAGGGGATGGGCTGTCTTATTAAGTCTAGGGCATCTTAGAACCTTATTCATGGATGGTAGTGGGGGAATGGGCTAACCAAGCTGACTCATCTCCAATTTGTTGATGATACAATCTTGGCAGGCAAAGCCCAAATTAGGGAAGCAAAAGCTTTTTGAATTACCTTGGATATTTATTTGGCAGCTTTAAGACAAAAAATTAATGAGCACAAATCTTCCATCTATTTTTTCAACACTTCAAAATCCATCCAATAGTAGATTACCACCGCCCTGAGATTCTGGACTCAATCCCTCCCGGTGACTTACTTGGGGATCCCCTTGGTGGTGGGAAGATAGCCCAGGCTATTCTAGTAGAATGTTCTTGAAAAGCTAATCACTAGTCCCACAGATGGCTCTCTACTATTGGCAGGCTGACACTCCTGCAATCTATGATTTAGGCTTTGCCCATATATCGTAGTATGGTTTAGGCTACTCTAAAATACTTTCTTAAAGAATTTGATGCTCTATCCAGGTAATTCCTTTGGAGTGGCATTCTTCAGAACTCCAAATGGAGTCTCATTAGTTGGAATACTATTTGTTGGCCAAAAAGGGAGGGAGGCCTTAGTCTGCACTCTGCTATTTTATCTAGTCAAGCTTTGGTAGCCAAGCTTTACTAGTGTTGGTGCACCAACCAATACCACCTTTGGGCCTGTATCCTTTCTTCTAAGTATTTCTTGGGAGTCACTCCATCTAATATTCCTAGGTTCCCCATTGAGGGAAGAGGATCTATGGTGTGGAACACCCTCAAGCTTAGAGCTCACTTGGTGTAGTGTAACCTTTTTTGGATTTGCAACAGTGGTAGGGAGGTGCTCTTTTGGGAAGACTCCTAGGATGGTGCTCCTCCCCTCCTATCCTCTCATCCACATTTACAACCTCTTTGTGATTCCTTTCTAGCTGAGGGATGGGATACTATAGAGCACTATAAAGAAGCTTTTCACCTGGGCATGTTTGCTAGATTCCATTGGAGTAACTCTTCCAAGTGGCCGCTAGGAGGGGCTAAAGAGGACCGAAGGGAGTTATCTTGGATTTTTGTGGATAAAAGATGCAGTTCCTTACAGGGGAGGGATGTCCTGGCCTAGGGAGCTCCACTAACCAATACTCTGTATCTACAGGCTACCTTGAGCTGTCAAAGCAATGCTTTGGTGAAGTTGATTTCCTTTGGGGAAAGAAAATTTAAAAGCTCCTTATCCTAGCCGAAATGTAATTTCTTCCTATGGACTCTCACTTACAATCGATGCCTGACATGGGAGAATTTGTGTAGCAGAGGATTTCAAGGGCTGTCTATATGTGTTTTTTGTCACAGCAGTGAGGAGAATGGCCACCATCTTTTCTTCTAATGTGATTTTTCCAAGAGGATATGGCACCTATGGTGGGAGGTCTGGGGTGTTCCTTGTTGGCATGTCTCTTCCTTGGTTGAATTTTGGGAATGCCTTAGACATCCTCCTTCCAAGGTGTCTATCCTACAGACTGCCTGGGCAATTGGGCTGACCTTTATTCTTTGGAACTTATGGATTGAGAGGAATAGGAGGATCTTCCAAGATGTCTACTTGGAGCTCTAGGCTGTGTGGGCAAAAATTCTCAATGCTCTCCAAGAGACTCTCCAGGCCAAGTGTGATAGTGTTGCGGACTTGAGTCCTAAAGATTATGCAATCTATGCTCATTTCTCCCCTATTTTGCCTACCGTATCCTCCTTCACTCCTCCCATGTGCCCCAGTAGAGGGCCCAAGCAGCAGGCACAACTGGTTGACCGAGTGGGACACTAGACACTGCCCAAGGATGGGATCATCAAGGTTAACACTAATGGATCCTCAAGAGGGAATCCAAGCAATGCTGGAATTGGTGGCATTGGGTGGGATAGCTCTGGGGAAATTCGTTTCATTTTTTCTATTCATAAGGACCAACATACTAACAATCTTATGGAGGCCATGGCTATTCTAGAGACAGTGCAAATATGTTGTCAACATGGCTGGTGTAGCATTATCTGTGAATCAAATTCTTAGGTGGTGGTTAACTTCTTGAGTAAATGGGTGTTTGATAATGTGGATTGGCAGTTGGCTGGGGTAGTCCAACAAATACTTCAACTAAGTACTGCCTTGGAGTCGGTCTCCTTTAAGCACATTCCCTGGGAATGGAATGGAGTTGCAGACATCTTGGCTAAATGGGCCTCTGAGTATGGGCTGTATTGGCATATTCATGACTAGAAGATGTTTTCGTTGAGTTAGTCCCTTAAGTTGGCTCAACTTGTTGAGCAGGATATGGCCTTGTAATTTTCCCAGTTTTGGGTCCTTATTAATAAATTTTTACCCCTTTTAGTTAAAAAAGTGCATGACCATCATTAATGTCAATTGGGATTAAAGATGTGGTATTGGCCATGGCATCAACAAGTCTATTATCTTTGTGAGGGATGCTCTCAGTGGAGAAACAACAGAACTATAAAATGATATGTTATACCTTTTTTTATAAGGGATTAACTTGTCTTCTTTAGTTTAATAAGCATTGAAAACCTAATTTATGACAAGCTATGAATCACCATAGACACAAATATTTGATGTGAAATTTTTTTGATGTTAACAAGCCAAGTATTATAGCTTCACATTCTACTATATTATTTGTACATGAAAATCCCAAATGAAAAATGAAAGGCATGCATTGACCATGTGGTGTAATGAACGCAATACCAATATAAACACTCATAACAATGTATATAATTTGGCCTCCTAGGTCAAATGTCAACCCCTAAAACCAAACTAATTTCCATGAAACCCCTTTAGAGATTATTCATGGTATATATAACTTGTCATAATCCCTTAAATGCTCCTTGAAATTCCTTGCTATCATGGTTTAAGGTTTCATGTTTGTGTTAGAACTTGCAGAGATTATTATATGTGTTAGTTGTTTTGAAGTCTTTGGTTGATACAATAAGTGGTCATAGTGGTCATTTAGAGAGTAAGGGAGTGTAAAAATGTATTATGAATTCAAGAGAGTGATCTATTCTCTATTTGAAAAAGTTGATCTTTTAGCAAAGGTAAAGATATTTTGACAAAGTTAATGTTGTTAGTCCTCATTACATTCAGGTCTGTGTCAACCCATTTCTTGTGAAAAAGATCTTGTTAGAAATGTGAAGCGTGTCCAAGATTTATTCAATTCATAGTATGAAGTATGATAATGTGTTTAATGTCATGTCCTATTGTGTACTTTATCAAAACCTATTTCAAACCTTGATTCACCCTTTTAGCCATTATGACCCTTAAAACTTGCTATATTTGTCAAATTAGATTAAGAATATTTGGAAAGGGATAGTGTTTTAATGTCTCATTGTATTAATAGGTCTCAATAGGGGTCTCATTTCCATCATATAGTCATAACAAGATGGTTCATGTTGTAAAAATTCTCCCTTTTAAAGTGTTTCCCACTTTTTACTCATCAAATGGACCCCACACATGGGAAACCATGACCCTTAAGATTACCCATCTGTACCACTCATTTTAAAATGTTTTTTGACTTATATTTTACCCCCTCCTACCCATTAATAGAATTTCAAAGCTTGAATCATGAGAAAATAAAGGAGAATTGTAGGTTTTATATGAGTTTTTAACTTATACATATTTATACAGTATGGCCATGACCAAAGGGAGTCATAAATATGTAAAATGGGAGCACTGTAGACATAAGGTCAAGATATACATGAGTTTCAAGGTTATAAATTTCAAAAAATATTCCATTCCTTACATCATCTTCCTTGGCAATCTAGATAAGCTCTCAATTTTATGCTTAGTTCATATAGGAGAGATGTTAGGTTGTGGAGCTAAAAGCTTCAACTCTTTGCAAACTGAAGGAACAAGAAGGTTGCTGAGATCCAGGAGAACCGACATTGGCAGTAGGACCGACGTCGGTCGTGACCAGTGCAGAAGGCCACCAGTGATGGCAGGAAGTCGGCCAACGTCGGCAGAACCAGACTAGCAGGGACCGACATCGATCACCTGTGTGTTCCAAAATTGCTCATTACACGGACCGTTAGTTAAGTGAACGAAGTGTTTGCATGTAAAGGCTAGCTAGAGTCTTTGGCTGCAAGGATAATTGTCTAAATTAAGAGTCTAAGTTAGTGTTTGAGTTAGGGATCTATTTATAGACCCATTGGCATGTATTGTAATTAAGGAATGAGATAGAAAGGAAGGCAAGTAAGTTGCTTCCATTGTAAGATCATTGAGTTTCAGGTTGTTGTAAGCTCATAGGGGATCTACATGTGAGTATGGTCTATTGAATTGTAGGTTGCAGGTTCATGGGAGATCAACTTGAAGTACTATTGAGTGCTTGGTGAACTGGCAAGGTTATTACTGACTAGTTGGAGAGGTGAACACCAATTCTGTTTGTGAGTTGGTTGTTGGGACCATTTTTTGTGTAGGAGAGTGTGTGTGAGAAGAATTACTGTACACTTGAGGTGTGGCAAACCTCTGTAAGGTGAAAGAGTGTGGCGGCTCTTTGCTGTATTCTTTTCTGTAAAGTGTTAATAAAAGATAGTGTATTGTATCTCATATTCTGTGCTATTGGTGAATTCTAGCTACTTGTGTTTCTGGTTATTTCCGCATTTATAATTGCTTATATTTGGTAATCATACTGTGCTCTTTCTGAGGAGCAAGATCCAACAAGAGGAATCAGAACAGAGGTGTGTTTATTCTTGGACTTCCCTGACAAGTGGTATCAGAGCTTTTGGTTGGGATACTAATAGATTGGATTAGGTCTAGTTAGTGTGTGTTTTTTGATTACAGGTTACTCACAGGGTTTTTGTTTGAGTGGGAGTTGAGCAATGACAGAAGATAGTAAGCTATGAATGGAAAATTTTAATGGCAAGAACTACCAATTATGGAGGATGCAGATTGAGGATTATCTGTATCAAAAAGATTTGTACTTACCATTGGGAGGGGTTACTTGCAAACCCTCGGATATGAAAGATGAAGAATGGGAGGTTCTTGATCAGAAGGCTCTGGGATCTATTAGATTGAGTCTTGCATCATCTGTGATTTCCAGCTTATCACAGTGTAAGACAATGGTGGAGTTGATGGAATATTTGGCAAATTTATATGAAAAACCCTCAGCTTCTAATAAGGTATTTCTTATGAAGCGTTTATTTAATTTGCAAATGTTGGAAGGTGGATTTGTTCATAGCCATCTTAGTGATTTCCATGGTTTAGTAAACCAGCTAAGTTCAGTCAATATTGTATTTGATGATGAAATTAGAGCTCTCTTAATCTTGTGTTCATTACCTGAAAGTTGGGAAGGTTTGGTAATGGTAGTTTCTAATACTGTGTCTCCTTCAAAAGTCTTAAAAGTGGATGATGTTGTAAGTGTCATCTTGAATGAAGAGATACGCAGGAATAACACAGGTGAATCATCAGGAAATGTTTTGAGTGTTGAAGGCAGAGGAAGGCAAAGAGAAAAGATAGAGCATGGGAGATCAAGGTCCAAGACAGGCAGAAGATCCAAGTCCAGGTATGGCAGAATAACCTGCTGGAAGTGTGGAAAGCAAGGGCACTTAAAGAGAGATTGCAGATCAGGTACAAATCAACATGAAGAACATGAAGAAGAAGCAGATGTTGTAGATTATGCTGCATGAGATGCTCTGGTATGTTCTTTGGATAAAGTAGAATCTTGGGTTTTAGATTTTGGTGCCTCTTTTCATGCATCCCCACATAGGGAATTTTTTCATGAGTATGTCCAGGGAGATTTTGGAGAAATTTATGTAGGGGATGGTAAGCCTTGTCAGATTGTTGGTAAAGGGAAAGTGAAGCTGAAACTATAGAAAGGTAACACATGGGTGTTAAAAGAAGTCATGCACGTCCCAGTTCTGGAGTAGAATTTGATTTTTGTCAGAAGTTTTGGTGATGAGGGTTGCACAGTAACTCTCACAGTGGACTTTTAGAAGGTTACCAAGGGTACACTTGTTGTAGCTAGAGGTAAGAAAGTAGGTATGTTTTATCTATCTACTTGTACTACTGATTCTCTTTTTGGGTTATCTACTTCAGCTGTAGATTCAGAGATGTGGCTTGATAGGCTTGGTCACATAGATAAGAAAGAGATGCTTGTTCTTGAGTCAAAGGATATGCTTTCGGATTTGGAAGGTATGGATCGTGGTTTCTGTATGCAGAAGAAGAAGGTAACATTTCTTGAGGAATTCGATGTTAGTGACAAGAATAGAAAAGCCTTGGTTTTCAAGGAGAAGGTGATGGACAAAGTTCAGCACAAGATGCAGAAGAATTTTGAGCAGAGCAAGGGTGATTTGGACAAGGGTTTGATCCAAAAAGAGCTCGTGGGAAAAAGTTAGGTCTCACAAGAAAAACACAGAGACCGACATCGGTAGAAAACTGGTGTCAGTGTCCAGACAGGGACCGACGTCAGCTATGTGCAGACTGACATCGGTGACTCAGGGTAGAGAACTACCGGCATCGGCCAGGGGAAACCGACGTCGGCAAGGTGACAGTCGTAGGAAACTGACTTCGGTCATCTTCAGACTGAGACGTGACCGGCACAGGTTACTGAGATGAATTTTGGGTGGACAGTAAGCTATCAAGGTGTCTCAAGTGCCCATATGGAGGATTGAAGGTGTAAGTAAGTTCTTAAATTCATCATTTCCCTTCTTTACACTACTTGTTGCTCACTTATGGCATAGGACCAAGAAGTTATTGAAGAAGCAGAACAGGTAGATCCAAGAAACAGTGGGAGCTTGGCATGGATGAGGATGTGATTTCTTGGAGGAGAACCAAACAAGTGTTTTGGGTAGAGTGGCCAGCTGGAAGTAAGCACTAAGAGATGAATGGATGTTTAGGATAAAGAAGAGCGGAAATGGATACATGAGATGGAAGATCAAGGTATATGGTCTTGTATTAGCTGCAGGGCAATGGAGGTTTGATCATTGTGTTTCTCTTTACCAGGTTGGATAGTATTAGCTACACTATCCTATTTCTGTATGATGTGCTTGTTGCAGGGTTACATATACAGGTATTGCTAAACTAAAGGTAAAGCTAGTTCTATGTTTGTCATGGAGAATTTAGGAGCAAAAAGATTCTTTGGCATGAGTGTGTTCTAGAGACATGGGAGGTCACATGTTGACTTTGTTTCAGGATGATTGTGTGAAACTGGTTAGCACGCCGATGGTTGGACAGTTCTAAGAACAGGTGTCTTGATTCACATAATGAGGTTGAGTGCATGGTATGTACTAAACCTGAGTTTGCCAAAGCCAATCCGAGAGAGAACCATTGGAGGACAGTTCAGTGGATTCTTACAGGGACTAGCAGTAGGTGCACATGCTATGCAGGTTCAGGTTATTTTCTACATGGTTATAGATGTGGATGTGGCAGGTGATTTGGATGATAGGTTTTGCACTACAGGTTTGTGGTGGTTGGTCTTCAAGAGTGATCTTGAGGAGGGATACAAAGCCAAGGGAACAAACTAGACAGAGTAAGGTACATGTATAGGTTGCAGCTGTTTATCTCCAAGTGGGAGATTGTTAGGTTGTGGAGCTAAAAGCTTCGACTCTTTGTAAACTAAAGGAACAAGAAGGTTGCTGAGATCCAGGAGAATCGGCATCAGCAACAAGACCGACGTCGGTTGTGACCAGTGCAGAAGGCCACCAGCGATGGCAGGAAGTCGGCCGACATTGGCAAAACTAGACTAGCAGGGACCGACATCGGTTACCTGTGTGTTCCAGAACTGCTCGTTACATGGACAGTTAGTTAAGTGAACAAAGTGTTTGCATGTAAAGGCCAGTTAGAGTCTTTGGCTGTGAGGATAATTGTCTAAATTAAGAGTCTAAGTTAGTGTTTGAGTTAGGGATCTATTTATAGACCCATTGGCATGTATTGTAATTAAGGAATGAGGTAGAAAGGAAGGCAAGTATGTTGCTTCCATTGTAAGATCATTGAGTTACAGGTTGTTGCAAGCTCATAGGGGATCTACATGTGAGTATGGTCTATTGAATTGCAGGTTACAGGTTCATGGGAGATCAACTTGAAGTACTATTGAGTGCTTGGTGAATTGGCAGGGTTATTACTGACTAGTTGGAGAGGTGAACACCAATTCTATTTGTGAGTTGGTTGTTGGGACCCTTTTTTGTGTAGGAGAGTGTGTGTGAGAAGAATTACTGTACACTTGAGGTGTGGCAAACCTCTGTAAGGTGAAAGAGTGTGGCAGCTCTTTGTTGTATTCTTTTCTATAAAGTGTTAATAAAAGATAGTGTATTGTCTCTCATATTCTGTGCTATTGGTGAATTCTAGCTGCTTGTGTTTCTAGTTATTTCCACATTTATAATTGCTTATATTTGGTAATCATACTGTGCTCTTTCTGAGGAGCAAGATCCAACAAGAGGAATCAGAACAGAGGTGTGTTTGTTCTTGGACTTCCTTGATAAGAGATAAAGTGAGGATATGAGGCTTTGGGTAGAGGAAGGGGGTATCTTTACCTTCCTATTATTAGAATTGGTATGAAAATTAATGGCCTATTCTCTATGAAAAAACACTAAAAATATGGGCACTAAAATGGTCTTCTTCATCTATGCAGGGGTTAAAGTTACATCAATTTTAGTGCACTTTTTGGATGGTTATAAAAATTTGTGTTTTTAGGTGTGTTCCATAGGTCCTCAGGGTCATTCCATGATATCCCACACCCATGATTCACATGTGTGAGGGTGTGGGAGTAAATAAAGCTTCATGTTTCCATTTTTGTAGATTACAGTCAATGTTACTTCTTATTGTAGAATCTCTATTGAATAAATGGGGGTGTTCGATGATGTTTTGGATTTGATCATGGTATCCTTGAATCTATTTAATCCTCCTCTACCTCCCAAGATCATCTAAACCATTAGATGATCAAGTGGATCCTTTAAATCTTATCATAATGTGACTGTGATGTGCATAATATTTTATCCCTTGAAAGTGTGAATGGGGGGATTTAAGGAAAAAAATCAGTTTGAAATACATACATGTGATTCATGTTAATTCACCCTATTTACTATTACCCTTATGTCCATCATTTCCCTATACTCAAAACACCATCATCCTCATCCCTTGAGAGACTAACTCCATTTAAGAACCTATAGGCCTTTTAAGATAGACAAAGAAAGTAGGTTAGTCATTATTGGGTGGGATATGAGAAGAAACTAAGGATACTTGAGATTCTTAATGATGAATATCATACACTAATTCTTCACATAAAACCTTGTTTCTAATTCCACTTCCTTTGACAATGAATCTTAGGCTAACTATTCATGCAATGGTTTTCAGATTTACCTTGTTTCTTGTAATTTAAAATGATTTTATCTTAATTAAAAAGGGGTTTCATCACCCTAAATTTCTTCTCATCAACTCTATTACAACTTCCCACACTCAAGTCTTTTCTTTACTCTGCTTTTCATACACTTATCATTAGTCCTTGTAGCCCTATTTTTGGGCTTTTTGACTTTGTACATAATTATAAATTATTCAATGTTAAAATAGACTATTTATGTAGACACCCTTTTACACCAATTTTATATTTCCAAATTTTCATAATCAAACTCAATCTTTGGACCATTTTTAAATCCCTCTTTATGCCTCTGTTTAGGCCTTTTAGGCCTATTTAGGGCTAGTTCTCAAATAATCCTTAGAATATATACACATAGGTAAGTTAATTCAAAATAGAATTCATAATATCTTCACACATGTTATCCATAAGCTTTTCACAAAATTTAACTTACTTTTAAAGGTGAAATCTCACTATAGATTCAAAACCCTAGGTTTAGGGTTTCCTTGTCTTAATCTCAGCTGAGAGGCTATAATTTTCCATTGGACACATTATTTTGTGTTTCAAAGACCCCAAAAAAGTTAGGAATGTAGTTATTGACCTTGGGCACATTTTTAAATCATTATTTACCTAAAATCAATCTACTATCTAAACTTTTCATCACGAAACATACATGACTGTGCTAACCAATGATTGATTACATGTTTGCTTCAAGGTTTACAAACTTATACCATGTTTTTTAATACATAAAAGGTCAAAAAAAATAAAAAATTATTACATTACAATTAATAATATTTTATAAATCCTTACCAATTGATTCTTTAATCTTTCCTTTCAAAACTCCAATGCACAGTTCATTGTGATCTTGTGCAACTAAAAGAAATAGGAAATATTTGAGGTATCTTTCCAAGCATATAATTATTTCAAAATTTATATATTATTTATTTAAAAATACAATAATAAAAACATCAAACAACCTTTATAATCATTATTAAAAATTACCAGACTTCATTCAATTACCAAACTTGAAAATACATAGTTTGCAATACTGAATATCCAACAGGGTTATGTGACAACATATGTATGAACACCAAATGATTCTATTGTCATTCCTTACACTATAGAATCAAAAAAATTCTTGAATAATATAAATAAATATAATATAGTTATCACATTATTTTTGATTAACAATATTTGGACAACATAATTTTCAACAAAAGCAAATAACTCTTGAAGAGGGGACTGTATACCAATTTCTTGATTAGGGGTTATTGTCTCTATTCCCTTAAAATATTATCACATCCAAAATATAAAATAACTCTTAAATAATTTTTTTAAACAATTTTCAATCTCATTATTTAATTCACCAACAAAATAATGCATTCATCAACAAAATAATACAAACAACAAGATTAACAATGACCTTCAACAGAGGTCTGTATTTATATTCCTAAAAATAGGGGTTACAAAACATCAATTTTCCCCTTTATATCTCCATACCAAAACTTTTCCATCCTTATATATCTATCATCCCAATGGAACTACAAGAATAAAAATCTAAAACTAAATCCATACTCCCTAGAATAATGCATAACTGAATCTTGGGATATTTCCCACGTAGAGGTTTCTTTCAACATTGCATTTTCTTGATTTTGAGACTACATGTCATATCTATATCCATGACATTAGACTCATGGTAATTTTATGAACCTATTAAAACGTTTAAACCCCTTGACATGTTTAACATCTTTTTCCACCTTAAAAATTCTTAAAAGTCCTTATAAAAGGTTTAACAAAATTCAAATCCCTCAAAAGGAGATTTTGGTGGAAATGTCCATATTCAAATTTTATGCACTAAAATACTATCCAAACTCCACATATGGACCTATTATGACCTCTAAAACCTATGTAACATTGATTATACTATTTAAAGACAAAAATGGATCATTTTTAGGGTCCTTATAAGATGCCCTTGCATCACATAATATCCAGATGAATAAGTATGGGGATGGAAGGATTAGGGTTAGATGTAGGATCACCACCACCTCCACCTCGCTAAGAAGATAAGATCAGTCAAGACCTCAAAGTGCATACATAGGGTTATAGTGGTAAGATTGGAGAGATGCCAAGGTTTTGAGGATAAGATAGGTTTAAAAGGTTAGGATGATAAATGATAAGTCAAACCAACATATTATTAACCTTAAAGAAAGAAATGAAACACCAAATCCTCCCTCAAAAAGAGCACATATAGTCTAGGACTAGAGCTACAACCTATAGGCTTGACTATATTTGAGGAGAAATTTGAGAAAGAAACCCTATTTTGATGGTAAAGAAGATAATAAGGAGGTCATAAACATAATAATGTAACTCAATTAATAATTAAGGGTTAGTGAATAAGATGAACAATTAATAAAGGAGGGAGTGCATACTTGTAGACAATTGGCCAAAAGCATCCCATAAGTAGGGTTAAGAGGAAAAGACCTAAAATGTGTTGAATTATACAATAATATGAAATTATAAGATTACAAACAAGATCTCCTAACTTGTTTTTTGAGTTACTCAATATATAGATAATTCTTTAGTTCATTTAAGATAATAAGGAGGACCCAATGGCCTAATTAGGCCTAAAAATTACATATATATGTCTGTGCACAAGAGTTGACAACATCTACATGTTTTACTGGTTATTTGAAGTCTAAAGGTACCTAATAAGAAGTGAGAAGAGAATAAAAAAGTTTATAGGAGAATTAGGACCTTAGTTTGATTAAGGAGAGACTAACCACACCTACTCAGTAAAAACATAGGACTATCATTTACAGGGAGAACCTTACTAACAAGATAGTGAAAGTATAAAACCCTACAAAGAGGTGGAAAATAGAGATGAAAATAGGTATCTCACCTTTTTATTGAAATTTTCTTAGTATTTACCATTGATATGAGTTACTACCTTGAGATAGAAGGATCCAAGTGGCCTACATAGGCCTATTAGGCCTAAGCAGGTCCATGCATAAGAATTTGAAGGAACATACAGGTTTGAGATCATCTAGAGGCATAGAAAACTCAATATGAGGGGAAGTGAGAAATTCTAAAATTTTTTATAGAAGAGTGAGAATCTTAGATGTGGTAGGAAGACATCCAAACCCAACCCTTAGGGATATACAAACCTAACTGCCCATAAACCCTAGGTAAGGAGATGAGAGTAGTAGAGGGTAGAGTTGAAAGAAGACATGATCCTAAAAGTG
Organism: Torreya grandis; assembly: GCA_037957365.1. Lineage (NCBI taxonomy): Eukaryota > Viridiplantae > Streptophyta > Pinopsida > Cupressales > Taxaceae > Torreya > Torreya grandis. The sequence continues at coordinate 3,645,379 of JARHVA010000323.1, forward strand.
TTGTTAGGTCTTAGAACATGATACACAAGATACAAAATCCATCATCATAGTAGGCAAGGAAATAAAAACCCACTCAAGGTTTCTAACCTAGTTGATCAAACACTTAGTTTGGGCAGTGAATTTCAAGGAAGACTTATGAAAGGAAAGAGGTAGATATGATGGTTAGAGTAGCTGAAGGAAATTACATATAGTGAAAACAAGTAGAAAATGATCTCATAATGGTAATTAAACTATCAAAAACTACCTAAAGGTGCCTTAGAGTCATGAGACTCAGTCTAAGCCTATTATACCTAAAGCTATTCTTGGATACTCAAGACCCCATGCTCATATTTATGGCATAATCAAACACCACAAGAAGATGGAAATAATAAAATGTATGAGGTTGGTATAGGGCCTAAAAGGGATGTTCATATAGATCAAAGTAAAGAGAATTTCAACTAAGTCTTAAGACCTAACTCGAGCTATACTACCCCAAGTTGCCACCTCAAGCCACTAGTTTAAGTGCTCACATTTTTCATGATAAAAGGACTCAGAGCCAATGTTATTAGGAGAAGTTTTTCAGCCCTTTGGACTCAACATAAATGGAAGAGAGAATTAAATTAAGGGGCCCACCTTTATGAATCATCATTAAAACTAAAACCATGTCTAGAAACTTACAAGAATATCTAAGTATACCATATTGCATTCATATCTCTCCATAAAAGATGTATGGGACCCAAAGAGTTTTGAAATATTTAGGGGGGTATATGGAATCAACATCCATGGACATAAGTTTGGGATTAAAGGTTTGTACTTTATGAACCATGATTAAGATGGTGGACCTCCAAAACCCTCATTAAACCCTAAGATAGACAGAATGAAGGAAAAGTGGAGATATTTGTAGTCAAATAACTTGGTTTAACCTAATAAACACTTGAAACATGTAGTATAATTAGATAATATGCCATTCATGGTACTAAGTTATATGGATAAGTGTATGGACCCCTTCAAAATCATGTTTTTGAAAGTTTTTATGATGTTTATGGGGTAAAAAACTATTTAGAAGGTTACCAATCATTAAAGGTGTGGTTTGATACTTGTTTCACCTTCTCAAATCATAAAATCTCCATGGATATACCTAGAAATGCTTCTTCAAGTCCACACCAAATAGCCAGTCTAAAGATGCTAAAAAGAAGTGACCTAATCACCTAAACAAGCTAAATTTTCAAGATTGCACTATTGTAAAGGCCTATTTAATGGTATGAAACATTAACTCAGACATAACACACACATATTAACGTGATCTAAGGGTCCTATGCAGTTTTTGTGTCCACTCAATTAGCCAATAGTTAGATGACTAGGCCTAGTGCCCTAATTGGCCTACTTGGTCCACAAGAAGAGATGTAAGTTGGAATAGAGGGACTAATAGGAGGGTGAATGTAAGATAATTATACCCTTGTAATTGATGCATAAGGCCAATAAAAACACCTCATAGTCATCATGGAGGAGAAGGCAATTTCATGTCTTGTTAACATGCACAAAGGATGATGTGCTACTCAACACCTCATGGAGGCCTAATTACCCCTCATTTTATGATTTTAACTACCATATGAGAATTTATTAACCATTTTGGGTGTATTAATGAATTATATAATGTTAAATAAAGATGAATCATCCCCCACCACTCCATCTCAATGCCTAACAACTAATTGAAGAATATCAAATGGCTCAAGGTAGTGTATGAAGGAAGACATATGAGGACTGTTATGGCTAATGCAATTGATATGTGAGTGGGTCATGATAATTTATGACCTATTATTTTCACCTCCACACCAATTTCCCTCTCTTTATCTTCTCATTATTCTATATATGGATACTTTAATGCCATTATACACATCCCTAACCTAAGTATGAGGAAACTCTGCCTAGATTTATAGTTTGTAAGCCTATTAGACTATTAATGGACTCTTATATCTTCTTCATGATTACTATCTAGTGTGTATATACTTGTTTTTATATGCATAAGTGATGGATATTATCCCTTTGTAGGTCCTTGCCACACCTAGATGCTAGTAGGTGGTTTTATGTAGGTCATATGATGTGTCAAAGGTTGGTGACCATACTTGAAGTTTAGCGTAGTTGGAAGTGTCTCAAGACAAACCTCTTATCTATCACTTATAAGTTGTAGCATACACCATGACCTTCATATGAAGTACTATTTCATAAAATCCTTGGATAAAGTTTTTTAGTTTATGTTTGTTCATTAGTATTATTTGAGGTCAAATTGAGTAGATGAATGAATGATATTGGTGCATTACCTCTAGTAGTATAGGTTTCCTTTATGCATTCCTTCTATCCATTTTCACTCAAAATTAGTAATTCTTAGTGATTTTAAGCCATAATAGATGCACCATGTGAGCTAGCCCCATAATTTAGAGGTCTAGCTTAGCCTAGGTCACCCATAGCCTTGGTCTATTCCCATGTTACTCTAACCTCAGAGGTAAGATTAAAAAACCTACTCTTAGGGTGAAGGTTGGAGTGTTAATAGTGTATAAACTTAAAAACATACCTTAAGTTTTTTTAAGGTCACATCACCATGACCTGGCTCTTGACCTTGACCTGACCATTATCTTAGTTAAATCTTCTTTTAACCTAGTTGACCCCCTTTTACATAAATTTAAACAAAGTATTTAACACCCTTAATTCCACCTCTTTATCCCAAAAATGTCAACCATCGAGGTTAGCCCAATCATCGATGGTTATCCTAACCATCGATGATCAGGTACCATCACCTAACAAATTAGAAACTTTTAGTTGTGAACAAGCTTGCACTAAAAAAATTGGTAACTTTCCCATGTACAAACTCATGGATTTATTTCCATTAGTCCATCACACTTATCTAGGACCAACTTAGAAAATTTCCCTCCCTCAATTTGGTATCTCTTTCTCCTCATAAAGGAAGTTTTGTGGTATAAATACAAGGCTCATGGAGGAGATATGGGACCAAAATTTGTGAATCCATATTATCTTATTTTCTATGTAGACATTTAGTACCCTGAAGCTTTACCTGTGTGATTCTCTCATCAAGGTATCATTACGCTACCCACATTTCTCCAAGATTCAACCATCAAATTATTCAAAGCAAAGGTACCTCACTTTGTTTTCTCTATTTATTTTTATCCTTATTTTCTTATTGTAAGTGTGTTCTCTATTGAATACTCTTCCTACCTCTTTTCCCTTACCCACACTACTCATACAACCTTTTTGGACCCTTAATTACCTATTAATAGCTCATTTTACTCCCCATAAAGTTTTTTATAGGTGACTACCAATAGTTTCCATAACCATCATCAGTTATAGCAACCATTGCTGGTCACCCAACTGTCGATGGTCAGTATAACTGCCATCAATCACTGTAACCACTGATGGTTACTATCACCTAAAATTATAAATTTTTATTTTGACCCTCTTTTTCACCTTCTCAAACTTTTAGCCATCCCCTGACCTATACCTAAACACTTTTTTGATTTTTCTAGACCTAACCTTAACTTTTTTATCACATGTAGATGACCCTACCAGGACTTGTACATGAGATAGATAGTTTTTTTGACCTTACTATTATCCCTCAACCTCTATTTACTAGTCAAAGTGACATTGCCTTTGAGTTATCCCTTTGCATTTTGGTTCTCACACCCCATTCAGAGGATGTAGAAGAAAAATTAGCCATAATCTATGAGGATATTGACGAGATTACTACATTTTGGAACCATTATTTCAATAACATCAATCCTACTATAGATTAATCTTCTTTTTATATTATTCATCAACATCATTTCATATCCACTATTTTTAATTTCATTTTTATCAATAAACTTGAATGTTGAACAAGGGTTGATATCCATTTAAGGAAACAAATTCCTTTCTTAGGATTGGTTTCTCACCAGGTAGCCCCTTAGCTCTCTATTAACATATTTTTCATTAAGTTTATGTGATTTACAGGTCATTCTTCCCTCACCAAAGAAGAGTTCTCACCTCATCTAGATAATAATGTGTGCACTTTCTACTAGGTACACACCCCTCATCTATTATTTTTCTCCTCCAAATCAAAAAGAATTAGAGTAAAAAATTGAGTGAAACATTCTAGCACACCCAGTGAGACCCCTTAAGGGTTCATGGTTTGGTTTATTTCATATAGTTGCATTAGTGAATGTCATGTTTATTGCATTTATACAAGTCTTTAAATTATAAAAAATACAGAATTTCTTTTACTTTTCTTTTTTAAAATAAAAAAATGAACCAAAAAAAGTGCAAAAATCATTCTACAGATAGGTTGCATTGTCATCTTGCATTATTTCATTGTTTCTTGTTTGGATTCAAATAAACCAATGATTTCCTTTCGAGATAAAATTAAGTGCATCCATTGAGTTACCTATTTAATGCTTAGCTCACCTAGATTAATTAATGGCATTTTGAATGAATCATAGAACACATATGTTACACTGCCAAACCACTACACCAAAGAACACATCAAAACACACTTGAGACAAGGCCTATTGGGATTTCATCACCCTTTAGATCACCTTACCCTACCCAGAAATCCCACTTGGATTTCACCACCAAGGGGAGGACCCACTCTATTCTCTAGTGGAGTATAAACTCTAGAAAAATTATATCTATTGGCTAAGCAGCCTAGTTCAGCTTCATGTTTATGAAGTGTAAGGAGCAAGCTCCCAGTACTAGGCCACATATTCAGTCTAGTGAATATTATTTGAGCACCCAAACTTAACCTAAAACTATCCTTATATGGATTTTTAGTACCCAAATCATAAGCCAATTTTCCCTTTCACACTCTTTAAGGCATAAGACAAAAGTGATTTAAAATAAATTCTAGGATTAATTTCACTTTTAGTGTGTGATTTGTTTGCTTTGGGTTTTTATTAGATTGCTCATTATTTGAAGTGAAAGGTTCACTGTCCACTTCTAGATTTTTCATATGGGTTTGACTAGAAAACAAGTGAAAAATCAAAGTAATCAATCACCACCTTAATTTTCATCCATGGATTATACCTTGGATGTGGATAAATCTCCTCATGGTTCACCTCACCATTATTATCCACCACCATATCATTCTAGAATTATAATCATATCTAAAGGATATATTGACTTCACCACCTTTCTCAACAACAATATAGTTGCCTTGCAACATTACCTTAACACATTTCCTCATCATACCCCTCCCACTTCAATTCCTTTTTCTAAACCTTCCCTTGGTATGCCATCCCACCTCATGGTAGGAACCACTTAAACTCAACCATTAGCTCAAACCTCTTTCAACATTCCATCCACCCAAGCCCAAATCAACCTTCCACCACTCAACCAAACACCACTAGTTACACCCCATGGGGGTTCAACCTTACCATTAATTACCTACACCCCATCTACTATGATATTATCCTCCACTTTAGATTCTATCTTCCCTTTAGTTTCAACCAATCCTTTGGCCAAAGTTCCTTTTCAAAGCTTAGTTCTCTCCATACCTTAAAACCTTCCTCCAATTATCACTAGGGTAACCAACCAATCTCAACCTTCCCAATTTCCTTCTATCTCAAGTAGACCAACAACATCTTTTCCTCAAAAAATGTTTATGACAACTTACCAATATGTCCCTAACCTACAAGGGTATATAATGACCACCACCCAACCTTTTATACCAAGTAGTTCTTATGTACCACCATCTCAACCTCTTGGCACCACCTATCAGTATATGGCTTCATCATTACCATTTGCTGCCTATTTGTATATTATTGTGAACCAACCTCAATAAAATGTACCTCTTAATTATGTAGTTTCTCAACCCCAACCTGACCTAATCAAAATGATTATGGAAAAAATGAATAGTTTAGAGTCATCCATCTTTACCTTAACCAATCTTTTAGCTTATGACCAAATTTATAATGAGCCTATCCATCCCTCTGTACCTATTCATGCTTATCCTTCTCAATGAGAATTGCCCAAATTTTCTAAATTCCAAGGTAAGGAGGAACCTCAACAACAATTAAGAGTGTTCTAACATGCATGCTACTTGATCACTTATGATGACACTCTCCTCTTCCAAACCTTTCCCATGTCATTATCTAGGGCTACCCTTGATTGATATAGTGCTCTTCCCACTCATTCTACCTTTTCTTTCTCTCAATTAGCACAAACCTTTTTGGAACACTTTTCTGTAAACATATCTAAAAAGGTTTCCATTACAGACTTATACTCCATCAAATAGTTTGAATATGAGTCCATTATTGATTTTGTTACTAGATGGAGAGGTCTTATTAATCAACTCACTTTCCCATTACCTCAACCTGAATTAATCAAATTATTTTCTCAAGGTTGTGCTAAACACATTTTTCTAAATCTCGAAGTCCAAACCTTTAGGACCTTTGATGAAGCTTTTACTATAGCCCATAAATTGGAAAACCATGCTATTGATGAAGGGAAGTTGAAGCTTTGAAATAAAAATTCTAGTTTCAAATCCATGGAGTCATCTTCTACCAAAACTATGAACCTAACCAATTCTAAAGTGAAAACATAAGCCTATTCAGTCATTCTTAAAACCACACCTCCTCCACCCATCAAACAAACACCTCTAACCAACAACCTTTGCAATTGCCAAAACTATACTCAAAATTGGGTTCCTTTAAAACCATTTACCCTAAGTAGAGAATCTTATGCATCAGTGTTGGAGAAATTACTCATGGCCAACCGAAACCAACTTCCACCCAGAAATCCCCTTAAACAATTTTATACTTCTCTCCCCCTTCCTAGGTGGTATAATGAGAATGATCATTGTGACTATCATCAAGATGTTGGACATAATATTGATAGATGCAATACTTTTAAAATCATTGTCTAAGACCTAATTGATAAAGGGGATCTTGTGTTTGATAACCCAAATGTTCCTTTGAACCAATCCCTTGATATTTTATAAAAAACATTTCCAAACCATCCACCTTAAGCCCAAAACCATGAAAACCAACCTGAATCCTCCAATTCACATGAGGCACATGTAATCAATGTCATCAGTAATATGCCTATTGTCGAAGAAGTTATTACTTATATCACCCAAATTAAGGAGAACCACTTGGCACCAACCCCTTCAAATGCCCAAATGAATGAAGTGACTATCCCTTCCACTTCCTTAGATGAAACCATGGTTTCACCCACCCCTCCTATGGTGGAAAGACCTAATGAGATGGTCACTCCATTGACCATTTTATTCACTCCTCTAATCCAACTCAAAAAACCACTTATTCCTTTGGATAACTAAACCAAAGAGGAAGCTAAACAAACCCTTATACCTAAAACCATTACCATTACCGCACCAATTGTAGAATCATCTGTATCTTCCTTGAAAGCCATCTCTCAAGAGACAATACCCCTATCTACCCAACCATTTCCTTTGGAACCTTCCACCAAAGATAATAATATTGAAACCACTACTTCTTCATCCCTAAAGGGTTTACACTTTGAAGCTAATGATCACAGAATAATTCTTGTTTATAAACCCTTATCTTAGCTAGTTCAAAGTTTGGAGTTCACCTCCCAGCCTAACTTTGATAGAGCTATCTTTTGGCATCAGCTTGGAATCCCATATCAAAATAAAATTAAACCTTCTACTTCACTAAAATCCATTTTAAAGCCTATTATTACAACCCCACCATCTGCTTCTCCTAAAGTTACAAAGGGACCACCTCAATTAACCCTATGTAAAATTGCAAAATCACCCTATGCTTCTTTTACCAAGCCAATCAAGACTTTGGGGATCCCTCCCATGCCAAATCCTACTCACCCTCCTTTGAGACTAGATCTAACCACACCAATCATACCAAAACCCAATCCAATTAATCCCATTAAGAAGGAGGGGCTGCCCAAACCTCAACTTTAAGGAAAAACCATACCAAATCCTTCACCCTTACCTTATATTTTAGGACCAAATCCTTCCACCATTCTCATAACTTACTCTTCCTCCAAAAACCCATTTCCCTTTTCTTTACCTATAACAACCCCATCTCCTAGGTTATTGTCATTCCTCACCAATGTTACCCCATCCACCTTCCCATCTATTAAACCCTCATCATCTAGACCCCTAATTTCTAGACCAATTAAAACTAAGACAATTCATTCAAAACCTCCAGCTAGGCTTACCCCACCAACTATACCTCATGTTAAAAATCCCCTACCCAATAAGAAACCTAAACCAAAAAACTAAATCCCACTATTTCCAAAGTCCTTATCAAAGTATTATACAATAATATTAAAAAGGATCCTACAATATTATACCATTAACTTACCCCCCATCAAGCCTTTTGCCCCCACTCATCAAAATCCAACCTAGTTTAATGACAAACTAATTTATCTCTACCATAGAATCATTGGGCATGACACAAATAATTGTAAAACTCTCCAAACTATCATTCATGGCCTTTTAGAAGAGGATGATATATTAGATGAATATTCTTTAAGCCCTTTGCCTCTTTTACCACCTATCCAATCCTCTTACCAATCATCTCCTTCTCTACTCCCACCAATGAGTGTAACAGAGGAGCCAAAGAAAGTAACTACTCCCATTATCCATACTATTCATATGGTAACTAAGTTTAGATCCCAACAAAAGGATAAGGGTAAAGGGGTCCAACCAAATGAAAAGGGTAAAGCCAAAGCCACCATTCCATGGTCTTACCATTCACCTCCTCAACCAACTAACCAACCCATTAGATTAAACCTTCACCTTCACAACCAACCAAGCCTAATGTCTCCATTTTGGGAGCCCCTTCCTCCTCCAATGCACCTTCATTTTTCCAATGCTTGGTGATAAAACAACTTCACCAAATGCCCATTAAAATGAGTCTTTATGACTTAATCAAAACCTCACCTCTACATCATCAAGTTTTAATTGAAGCAATACATTCCATAAAAGTTCAACTAGATGGTCCCCAACCTCTTGCGTCTTTGATTGGAGTATCCAACATGTTACCAGTGTCACCTTTCAATAATATGAAATCCCACCATATCATAGAAAAGATCTTGTTCCCCCTCTTTTTATCACAACATCCATTAATCATACACATGTCAAAAGGGTCATGATTGATGGAGGAGTAAGTATCAATATCATCTCCTCCCATGCTTATGATCAACTTTAACTACCTAAAAACATCATGTCAAAAAGCTCAGTGGTCCTCTGATCATTTAATGATACCTTGGCCACTACTCTGGGGATAGTTATTCTTTGCATCCATTCAGGGCCTCAAACCATTCTTGAATTATTTTATGTTGTAGAGGGAAAATTTTAATATAATGTGTTACTTGGTCACCCTTGGATCTGTGCCATTGCATGCATCCCTTCTACCCTTTATTGATGCATCAGGTTTGAGCATGAGGGATAAGTCATTATAATCAAAGCTAATCCAAGTCCCTTTACTTATTTTAATATGACATATCAGCCTAATGATGTTCTTATTCCACCTTCACCCTCTTTACAACCAACCACTAGCCAAATCACTACATCAAACCAGCACACCAACACTTATAATTTCAACAATAGTGAAGCATCCACTATTTATACTATTTTTTCATCATAAATCTTGGTCGAGCACCCCTTGTAATCCACATTCTAATGAATTACACTTGGGGAATATCAACTTTTAGCTTTGGATGCTTTTCCCTCTCTACATGAATTTGGGAACCTTTAGAATGATACATCTTATGATCCCAATATTAGTACCCTTATTCCCTTTGATATTCCTAATAATTAAACATATTTTATCTATGGGGGACTTCTTGGACCTACCACCATGCCATGTATTTAGCCATTCAGCTCCAACTTTTCCTATCTTAGTAACCTGACCTTTACTCAAATGTACCCCATGAACTTCCTTTTATCAAAACTTAGAAACCTCATGAGTTCTTTGGCCTAGGGTATGTTCCCCCAAAAGAGCCCATACCAGCCTCACCAAATATACCTCTCCCATTTGGAGAACCACTACCCTCACCAATTCCACCTCTCCCATTTTGGGAACCACCAACCTCACCTCTCTCATTCAAGGAACTTCTACCCTTATCAACCAAACATTTTCAATTTGAAGAACCTCTACCCTCACCAACTCCATTTAAGGACAATGACATCATCCCACCTAATTTTTTTTTGATCAACACTATTAGTTTAGGTCCCTTGACTTATCAATAGGGGGGTTAAACTAAAGCCATTCTTATCATCCAGCCCAAAATAATCATGCATGATTCTCCTACCATTAATACCATCCAATGTCAAAATGACAAATCTATTATTACCTATCTGGGTGCTAAGGATTCATCTCTTTAAAAATCCCTCCCTCCTAAAAACTAAACAATGCTAAATGAATCAACCATAGACATTAACTTGGGTACTTGGGAAAACCCTTATATTTTCAATATTGGCTAATCCATAACTCCTGAGGAATAAAGAAACTATGTAAGCTTCCTTTGTGACTATATCATAGTATTTTCTTAGTCTTATCAAGATATGCCTGGTATTGACCCATCCATTGCCCTTCATAACATCATCACCGATCTTGAGGTTAAGCCAATCCAAAAAAAACTTCATTGAATCCATCCTCATATATCTCTTCTTGTCAAAGAAGAACTTTAGCACATTCTATCTATTAATTTTATTCAACCCATTAACTATCCATAATGGGTATCTAACATTGTTCCTATCACCAAACCCATCGGGGGTCTCTGCCTTTGTGTGGATTTTTGGGATCTTAACCTTGCATGCCCCAAAGATGATTTTCCCCTACCTAACATCAACTAACTTGTTGATCTTACCACTAGCCATGAAATGTTATCCCTCATGGACAAATTTTTGGGATATAACCAAATCTTGATTGCTCCCAAGATCAACATAAGACATTTTTTACCACCCCATGGGGAACTTTACTATCATGTCATGCCTTTTGGCTTAAATAATGTAGGAGCCACATATCAGTGAGCCATGACCTACATTTTTCATGAACTCATTCATACAATAGTTGAAGACTATGTTGATGATTTGCTCAAAAAATCCAAACATCACTAGGATCACCTCATCATTTTAGCCATCATCTTTGAAAGACTTATCCATTATCATGTCAGGTTTAATCTAAAGAAATAAATCTTTGAGTTATTATTAGGAAAACTCTTGGGCTTCATTATTTCCCTTCATAAAATATAAATAAATCTCACAAAATTCAAAGCCATTCTATAAATTCCTCCTCCTACTAAATTAAAATAACTTTATAGCCTATAAGGTAAACTTCAGTCAATCTACCATTTTATCTCCCAGTTATCTAATCGCTATCAACCCTTTCACCACCTCCTAAAAAAAGATATCTCTTTAAATAGACCAAGGAGTGTTAGCAAGCCTTTGATGTAATCAAGGAGTATCTTCTTTCTCTACCTATCCTTATTCCCCTGAAGGAAGATCAACCTTTTTATTTATACCTATCTACCACTAATCAATCCTTAGGATCCATGTTCAATCACAATAATGATAAACATATGGACCAAGCTATCTATTATGTCAACCACACCCTCATTGACTATGAAACATGATACAACCATCCAAAAAAAACTTTGCCTTGCCTTAGTTTTCATCACCTCTAAACTTTTTCACTATCTTCTTAACCACAAAAATTATATCCTTACCAACACTAACCCCCTCAAGTATATGCACTCTAAGCCATATCATAACGAATGTATGGCTAAGTGGCTCATGCTTTTAGCTAAGTTCAATCTTGAGTTTCTTCTATAAAATTCCATTAAAAGATTGTCATTATGGACCAACTAGCTAAAGCCCCTCTCCCTGATAATCAAACTCCTCTTTTTCCTTTCCAAATGAGTCTATAGCTACTCTTTCTTTATAATAACCCACCTATCAAATGACTATGTATTTTGATAGTTACAAAATGTCAAAATAGTGGGGGTGTTGGCACAGTTCTTATTACCATTAATAGAGAACCTCTCCCTCTTTATTTAAAACTCAATTTTGAATTCACCAATAACATAGATGAATATGAGGCCTTGATCATAGGTCTCCAAACCACCCTAGACTTGGGAATAAAAAATATACGTGTCTTTAGAGATTCTCAAATTATTATCAACCAAGTCATAGGAGCCTATCAATAGAAAAATGATGTGATTCTAAAATAGAAATAACTTGTTGATAAACTATGAACACCATTTAACCATTATACCATTCAATCAATCCATCACTCTAAAAAGAATTTTGTGGATGAAATAACTTCCCTTACATCCCAAATTCCATCCCAACCTACTGAATCTAAACTATTTATCACCATACACTACTTTGTCACCTCATCTTATGTCAATATTGATCTTCCTACCATTTTCCAAGTGGAAACATCATATTTAGACATTTGGTATGACCAAACCTTTGACTACCTTAATGTTGGTGTCCTTTCACCTAATCTTTTAAGAAATGCTCATAGAGATTTCATTCAAAACACCTCCTACTACTTAATACTAGGGGAATTTTTTAAAAATGAGACTTTAATGGCCTCCTTCTTTGATGCCTTCATAATAATGAAGCCTCTCACACCATTAAGGAAGCACATGACAACATCTGTAGAGGACACTTTAGTGGTTTGGCTATTGCAAAGTTTATTCTTCACCTGGAATATATTGGCCTACCCTTAATCATGATTTTTGTGACTATGCCAAGAAATGCATCAAATGTCAACAACATGCTAACCTCCATCATGCACCTCCTCATGGTCTCTAGGTATTAGTAGATTATTGACCCTTCTTGTACTAGGGTCTTGATCTTATTAGCAAGATCAATCCTCATTCCTCTCAATGTCACCAATACATCATCACCACCACATAGTATTTCACCAAATGGGTGGAGGCCATTTCATTAATCTCAATCAAAGCTAAAAAAATCATTGACTTCATTACCTATCACATCATCTACCACTTTGGTGTCCCACATAAATCATCACTAACAATGGAAAATCATTCAAGAAAAAAAAGGTCCAAGAACTTTGTAAGGCTTTTAGCATTGGCTTAAGGATTTTAGGATAGGCTGAAGCTTCAAACAAAACCCTCATCAAAATGCTTACCAAGGTGGTCAATGCGTTAGGCAAGGATTGGTACCTTCATATCCCATTTGATCTATGGGCCTACCACACTACTATCTAAACTATTATGGGTGCTACGCATTTTTCTCTAGTCTTTGGAGCTAAGGCAATTCTACCTCTTGAAGTCCAAATTCCATCTCTCTATATATCCTTACAAGAAATTCTTTCTAAAAGTGACTATCATCAAGAATTCTTAGCATGCTTAGAACTCCTTGATGAGCATCACCTTGTTGCCCTTAATCACCTCTGTATCTATCAAGATTGTATCATGTGAGCCTATAACAAACATTTGAAAATATAAGAATTCAACATTGGAGACCTTTTCCTCAAAGAAAACCAACATGTCACTAACATGGAGAAAACCAAAAGGGGTAAGTTTGCCTTCAACTGGCTTAGACCCTATATTATAACCCACAAGTACAGATCAAGAGCTTATCGTTTGTCCTCTCTCAAAGGTAAACAAGAACCTAAGCCTCTCAATGATTCATAGTTGCACCCTTTCTATTGCTAAGGCCTATCTAACACATCCTACTATCTAACTTAAGTTCATCCTTTGATTTTAAGAAATTCTCACTCCCCTAACCCTATTATCCTATTCCTCTTAAGGGCATGTGGTTACACCAGATCCATGTGATTATCCATCAAGCCTTTTCATCCAATCTTAAATGTGGGTACCATAGCTCTACCCATGGCATATTTCTCATGGATAATTTTCATCTTTTGTTAGATGTAATACCATGGCCACACATTCTTTAAGACCCCTCCCTATTATCACATAACCACCATATTGAGCTACAACCTTTCCCTTATAGATGGTTTCACTCTAAGCTTCAAATAGGTGTGTCCATGTCTCAAACAAAAGTTCAAAATTTTTGGGATACATATTATTTGGGTCCATTATCATAAGAAAAATAAATAGACCATTCCCTCGAAGGATGGCTATCACCTAAATGATAAAATGATAGACTACTCCCTTGAAGGACAAATATCAAAACTCTGACTTAGACCACTCCCTTGAAGCATATCTGAGCTAACATGATAAATATTATTTAGAAACTACAATCAACTCTATTTTGTAAACCAATGAAGCTTCCAACCTTGATCAGATTCACTTATTTTAAAGTAATAAATGACCCTATCAAAATTCAACATTATCCCAAATAAACCACAATCGATTCTCTTTTAATATTGGTAGACCTCTTGCATTGATCAGTCTACCCTTTCATGACATGGACAAGTCTATTTTAGTTCTAGGCATTACCTAAGTAAAGGGGTGGGTGAGCCCACACACAGTTCCCTACCTAACACTTCTTCCCTTACTTATTTATCACTACCCTCTTTTTATCATATCACCTCCATAAATTAAAGGATGATGAGCTCACTTGGCACATGGTATTTATGTGACACACCTTAGTACTAGGAAAATGATAGATTGATGTTCTTGAAGAGTTTAGGTTCATTAAAATCTTATCCTCTTTATGGGGCATAATTATATCCTTGCCAAAGAATATATAATTCCCATATTTGTTAGTACCCATACCTACCCTACCTATTAAAACTAAGATCATTCCATAAACCAAAGCATTAACATTCAAAATTAGCCAATTTATCATACCTAACTAACATAATTAACCAACCTTGCCTCAAAATGTTAAATTAATCATTATGAATAACATTATTAAAACATACTTTCTCACATACCTATATCAATTAACCAACCATTACCATTAATCATAATAGCATGATTAACATTGAAGCATAACCACATACATCATCATGAAAGCAAAACCATCAAATAAAACATTAGACATCATCAACACAACATCTCACAATAAAATTCTCTCTCTCTCTCTCTCTCTCTCACACACACACACACACACACACACACACACACACACACACACACACACACACACACACACACACACACACACACACACACACACATGTGCAATGTCTATACATCATAAAATCTCACTCAAAATACATCTTACATCTTCAATGTGTAGGTCGGTATCAAAAAAATAGATCATATACATATCATGGCCTTAATAGACCATTAATGTTGGCCTTACTAGTACCTATATGTATACCTACACTTATACCTATACTTGTATTAGGTGGAGGCCTTGTTGGTTGACCCACTACCATAGCCCACTACCCTGGGGTTCCCAAACCTACTTCACCTAACACACTTAGTTGATACTCTCCCCACCTTGGCTCATTAGGACATTGTGCTAACAAAATGCCCTCATAATATCTTAACTCCTATATTGCTACATGGTACCTGGTTTGTGTGATATATCCAAGAGGTGTTGTACCTATCATTACTCCACTAGCCCATTATAAGGAATCTCTCTCTCAGGTCACCAAATAAAGTGATACCCTGACCTAGTCTCACTTCCCTATCAATACAATCACCTGACCTTATATGATGGCCATCTTCCCCTATAAAGTTATGATTTTTGCATGGGCCTAGTCTCTCTCCATTGTGACTCCTCATACCTAACCCTGAATAGTTGTAACCTACCCATGTAATGTAGCTATTTGGGCCTATGCTATCGCTAGTGCCACTACCAATGTGGGTCCCCCTGCACTAGCCCCTATCTCTAATCTACATCCATCAAGGCCTTATCACCATCTCCAAAACCGAAATCCATCATCATATATATACCATGGAACCATGTAGGGTAGTCAGGTGTTACCCTTACATTATCACCTCCCCTCAATGTTAGCTTCTCAAAATCCAAAACCTCATCCTATGCTTGTGGCTCTAGAAGTAGATACTCTAAATCTTCCCTCTTATACCATAAAAAATTAAGAGGGATCCCTTATAACAATCCAAACTATAACCATACTCTCTCTAATGGGATACACTTGATCTCTTCATCCCATCACTCGTAGATCCACCTCTAGCTTTGTAGAGACAATGTATGATGCTAGTAGCCATACCATGTAGGTCAATCCCTATATGTCTTCCATACTATATCTCCATCCACCAAACCCCCTAGTTCATCTCTAAACTAATCTAGGTCATGTGTACCATCACCTACTCTTATTAGGGCCCTTTCTCTCTTCCATCGATAAAACCAACCCTATAATCCATCGATAAATACCCACCAAATGGTAAACCTAATGTTTATAAAACTCATATGTGCTCATATCCCCAATAATGTAGCATAAACCCCATAATGATGCCATACCATTTGTGTACACAAAAACCCCAAAGCTCCTTATATATCTAAATTAATAATACCTATGCCCATCCAAACATAACTCTACTAACACCCCCAATAACACACTAGGGTATCTCCCTATGACTAAATCTGACAATGCATAGCAAGTAACTACTAACTAAAATATAGTTAGAAAATGTCTATAACCTCAAGCTCTCTGGTATAGTGGTCTAATACTAAAGCCTCTAGCATGAAACTCTACCACACCAACATCATCCCCATACAACATCTCTAAACACTTGTCTATCTCATCCCCCTCTATTTGATAAATGGGATCTCCTTAGATTAGTAACCATATAATTTGATGTATATCCTCTAATAGTATCATCATCTCTCTTATTAGAAAGTAGTAGGTATTAGTCATTGGATCCCATCTCTCGATGAGGGTGACTATCATGGCTAAATCTCTTGAAAGATATTGGTAATGTCACATCCCCCCAAAATCCATCACCTCCATATGACACCACTCCTTAGCCATCATCACTTCTCAAATTACTAAGAATATCTCAAAAAGATGATCCCATAACTGAATCTACTCTCACACCTACAAATAATCATGTCTAAATTAAGTAAAAACCTATCACTCAAAACATGACCATTAAAATAATTGATAAACTTTCCCTACCTTTCTCTTTGATAAACATATTTGAATCACGTACCTACCTTTCATTTTCCACCCTGATATCAACTATCCTCTTCTACCCACCCGTACCCTATTCTAAAAAATACTTTTTTGCCTACCTAGCAATACAAACCTAACCCTAAATATCTAAATTCTCAAAACCTAACCCTTAATACCTAAATTCTCAAAACCTAACCCTAAAAACCTAAATTATCAAAAACTAAACCCTAAATTCTAAAAAATAAACCTTATAACCATAATCTCAACCTTAACACTAGCCCTTTTATCAATTATTGATGGATTTACCAACCATCAATGGTCCCTTAGGGGAATTTTATACCCCCAGGGTCGATCAATCCTAGTTGGGTCAACCACTGATGGTCACCTACATGTGATCATTGGTTGTAGGCCTTAACCCTCCAACCTCCCCAAAACACCTAAAAACATCAACCCCACTTCCCCCTACATTTTTTCTTATTTTCCCCACCTCATCAATTTTGGTTGGTTTCCACCCACCCCTTCCTTTTTCCATTCATGGAAATAAAATTTATTAAAAAAAAACCTAAAACCTAGGTTTCATTTTCACATAAATATACACACTATGTAAAATTTGAAGTCTTAATTCAACATCTAATTAGCTTCTATCAATGTTAAGAAATAATACCCACCTCATTCCATGATTGGTGGTGCCTCCTCAAGCTATACCCTACCACTGGTGCCTCTTTGAGGTCCATCTCACCTGTGAATACACTCTTAATGCACCAATCTCCTCTTGATACCTTACTTAGATTCCACACACTCACAAATGCTCTCTATATACTATACTCAAACAAGATAATATGACAAAATATCACAATAAAAATGAGGATACACTATTGATGCTATTTTTGACCATCAGTTTAGGGTTTGCACCCAACTATCGATGGTTCTCCAACCATCATTAGTTGACCCTAACCATCGATGGTTAGCCTTTAACATAACTGTCACTAGTTGCCTAACCATTCAAGTTAACCCTACCATCAATGATTAGGGTGGCTTGCTTTTCTTTTTACAACTCAATTTTTATTACTTTACCTACTACCTCATCATGCCTCTAACATGAGCTCCACCTTACCACCTTGACCTGACCCTCACCACCAAGAACTAAATTAGGCCTGAAGTCCATGTTGGATACATTATCCATGGGACTATGTAGGTAGCATCCTCTTAGCTTAGGCATCTAGAGTCAACTCAACCACAACCTAACCCAACTAATCCACCTATTTGTCTATGTCCATCATGACATCAGCCTCTATTTTAGAGCACACCTATTTGTACACCTTGCACTGACCTTGCTTTGATCATTATTAACTACTTCAACCAATTTGACCTTGTTGAACCTTTTTTGTAACACTTTGTGTGTAACTTGACCATTTGTGTTTTTCTCAAGAGCACTTCTTACCCTAGATACCTAATAAAAACTGACCCTTTCTAGGAAAATTGATATGCATAAGTCTGATGAGCTATGAGTAATGCTAGGGATTGGTTACCTTGTCTCTTTTTCTATAGAACCTAAACTTATTATTATCTACACTAGCCATTTTGTGTCTTTGGATGATTTTGTGACCTTAACATCTCATTACACCTTATGCATGTAGTTGCATTTTAATACCTACACCTTCTTTTTTTTATCAAACCATGACCCAATTTACCTCATCAACTCCTGGTTTGAGGGGGAATACCCTCCTCCCATACTTGGGGTAACTAAGCTTGGATTGTCAACCTCTCATTTTTTTATTTTATAACTTATTGACCTAAATCTACACAATAAAAAGGGGAAAAATGTAGACACTTAAAAACATCCCTTATGTCATTTTAAAGGTCGCATCACCATGACCTAGCTCTTGACCCTGACCTAAACATTAACCTAGTTAACTCTTCTTTTAACCTAGTTGACCCCATTTTACATAAATTTAAGTAAAGTATTTAACACCATGAATTCAACCTCTTCATCCCAAAAGAGTTGATCACTAATGATTAGCCTAACTGTCAATGGTTAGCTTAATCATCGATGGTCAAGTACCATCACCCAACAAATTAGAAACTTCCAACTGTGAATAAGCTTGCACTAACAAAATTGGAAACTTTCCCATGCACAAACTCATAGATTTATTTCCATCAGTCCATACACTTATCTAGGACCAACTTAGCAACTTTTCCTCCCTCAATTTGGCAACTCTTTCTCCTCATTCAAGAAGTTTTGTGCTATAAATACAAGGCTCATGGAGGAGATATGGGACCAAAATTCTTGCATCTATACTCTCTTATTTTTTATGTACACATTCAACAACTCAAATCTCTACCTGAGTGATTCTATCTTCAAGTTAACATTACACTTCTTGCATTTCTCTAGGCATTCAAGCATAAAATTATTCAAAGCAAAGGTACATCACTTTGTTTTATCTATTTATTTTTATCCTTCTTTGCTTATTATAAGTGTGTTCTTTATTAAATACTATTCTTACCTATTTTCCTTACCCACACTACCCATAGAACCTTTTTGGACCCTCAATTACCTATTTATAGCTCATTTTACTCCCCATCATGTTTATGACAAGTGACCACCAATAGTTGCCACAATTGTCACCAATTATAGTAACCACTGTTGGTCACTCAATAGTTAATGGTTAGTACAACCACTGCCAGTCACCCCAATTATTGATGGTTACTGTCAACCAAAATTACAAATTGTTATTTTAACCATCCTTTTCACCTTCTCAAACTTCTAGCCATCCGCTAACCTAGACTTGAACACTTTTCTAATTTTTTTGAACTTGACCTTAACTTATTTATTGCATGTAGATGACCCTACCAAGACTTGTACATGAGATAGATAGTGTCTTTGACCTTCCTATTGTCCCCTAACCTCTCTTTACTAATCAAAGTGACATTGAATTTGAGCTATCCCTTTGCATTGTGATTCTCACACCCCATCTAAAAGATGTAGAGGAATAATTAGCCATAATCCAAGAGGATATTGATGAGGCTTCTACATTTTAGAACCATTATTTTGATAACATTGATCCTACTATAGATTAAACTTCTTTTTATATTGTTTATTGGCATCATTTCATATCTACTATTTTT
Organism: Torreya grandis; assembly: GCA_037957365.1. Taxonomy (NCBI): domain Eukaryota; kingdom Viridiplantae; phylum Streptophyta; class Pinopsida; order Cupressales; family Taxaceae; genus Torreya; species Torreya grandis. Next base: position 3,665,511 of record JARHVA010000323.1, read on the forward strand.
AATTTCTTATTTACCAATAAACTTAAATTTTGAACAAGGGTTGATATCTATTTAAGGAAGCATATTCCTTTCTTGGGACTAGTTTTTCACCAGGTAGCCACTTACCTCTCTATCAACATATTTTTAGTTAAGTTTATGTGATTTTTAGGTCATTCTTCCCTCACCAAAGAAGATTTATCACCTCATTTGGATATCAATATGTTCACTTTATACCATGTACACACCCCTCATCTATTATTTCTCTCCTCCTTTAAAGCAAAAAGAATTAGAGTAAGAAATCAAGTGAAAAAAATAGTTATAGCACACCTGGTGGGACTAGATTCAAGTAGTTGGAGCACTCACTTGTATCACTTGGTCGTATTAAAGAGTTTCAAGCATTGGAAGAGAAGATTTTTAGTTAGATTTTAAGCTAAGAGATGTCAAAAGGTCTCCACTCAAGGATAAGAGCACTTGTTATTTATAGTTTACATTGTTATTTATGTGTCTCATGATGAGTTATGGCTGCATATAGAGCAAAATTCTATCTTACACCTCCTTATCAGTATCCCTATGATGCATATTAGCCCCATTATGACCACTATCAACCTTATACTACCCTTACTAGCCCTAGAATGAGACTCTTTACTACCAAGATTATCACCCTCATTGTGAGTCCTATTCACCTCCTTAGTATCCCACTTATTCTCTTAATAAATATGGTCAACCTAATCATGCCTCAATACAATCCATTTCAATCCTTAAACAAACCTTATTGGGTTATGAGATACACATGGTAGAGGCTGACATGCAAAGAGAGTATGGCCAAAAGGCCCCTAGTCACCTAATCAAGAGCATGAGAGCCTCATTGCAATATGCCAAGAAAGAGGGTAATTTATTATGAAAGGGAACTAGTTTAGAATAAATAATGAGATCTTAGATATAATTTTGTTAGTTTAAATCATATAAGATAAGCTGATGGTTCATGAGGGGCAATAGATTTAGTGTTATCATTGCCATGTACCCTCTTTCATTTCTTATCAGTCCTCATTCAGTCAACCCATCATTTCTTAAAGGACTCAAGAAAATGAATTCCAAAACGTTCCAAGTACCTCACAAGTCATTCTAACCTTTCCTACTTGGAGGTATTTTCAAGAGAGAGTAAAAAATAAGGAATAAGTATGTGTTGAGAGGACTGGTTAGCATGAGGAAACATATAATCAATTAAGGCTTGATTTTGAAGCCCACCTAAAGAGGGAGATTGAATTGGAAAATGAGAACTTGTTTTAGTTAGTGGTAACTAAAATATTAGGATAATATTAGTACAAAGTACCTTTATTTATGATAAAAACTACAACACTTCCAAAAGAATGAGATCCTAAAGCCAAGTTTCTAACTTGGAAACAAGTAGTGTAGTGAAGGGAAAGAGAAGATTAGTCAAACTTAAACCAAAATGTTAAATTAAAAGACAAGTCTTAAAACACTTAGATCCTAGCACTCCCTCCTCAAAAATCTAAGGCATTTTCATCATGAAAATATATTCAAGGTAATGTGTAGAAGAAAGATGAGGTGATGGTTTCCAAAGGTGAGTAGCTAAATGATCATAATAAAACATCTAAAACACCATTGGATTTGACTTCTCTTCTTGAACTATTTCAAGGATCTTGCATGCCACTCCTTGAGAAATAATCTATATTTTATGAAATAAGTGAAGGAGATTCATATGTAGTGACAAATGATGAAGGTGATCTAAATGAGCAAGAAGAAGAAATTGCCATTAAGACCCCTCTTGGCAAGGAGAGATATGAATCGGTCTTCCATAATGTAAGAGAGGGTGAAATTCTAGGTGTTTGGATGTAAGATGAGTCACAATAAAAAGATGTTTTATTTGGATAAGAAAAAGACATTTTCCAAGATCTCCTTGATGACATGGAAACCACTATTTGCCATGACAGTCCTGAGGAGTGGGAAAGTGAAGAATTTGTTCAACTTTCATCAGCTTCAAGGTAAGGAGATAACCTTAAAGAGTTTTCAAATGTTTAATAAAAGGTATGTGTTCAATAAGATTCTAGTTTTGTTGAATATGAAGGACCAATTCTTGGCTACCAAGATGAGTTTGTTGATAAGCATGAGATCCCAATAGTGGATGAGATAGTAAAGTATGATCATGATCACATGAGATGTTAAGAGGATAATTATAATATTTGGTAGCAGTACATAAGCATTTATAATGAACATTAGACCCTTCTAGTTCGTACACCTCCTATGGGGTAGATTGATGATGCCCTAGATATTGACCTTATCAAGTATTATCTATAAAAGGAATAATATCAAGATGATGATGTTGATATTTTTGATGTAGTAGTGCCTAAGAGTGAGATAAGCGAAGACACATTAAATTTTAGTGTGCCTCATAAGACCCAAGATGTAAGTCATGAAGGTCTTGGTGATATATGATAGCCCTGATTGGACACTTGTAAAGAATTTAGAGGACTTGACAAGTCACCATATCATATGGAATAGAATGAAGACAAAAACTAAGGCATACTAGTTGTGTTTTTAGGAGAATCACTGCATGAGATCATGGAAAATTAGGATCAGCGCATGACCAAGGTAGAAATTAGACTATTGATACAAATAAGGTAAGTTTGGAATGACTATGATTAGGTGTTAGATTCACATGACCAAATCATGCACTTTGTTGGGGGATCAATCCAACAATAGATTACAATTGTGACAGTGATAAACGTGGAATTAAACTAGATTGACAAGTAATTAGAATGATAATAGCAAGAACAAGAGATACAAGAAAACACCCTGAAAACTTGTATTAACAAACTCTTTACAAAGGAATACAATTGAAGAAAGCTTCTTTCTTCCACACCTCTCCTAGATGTATAGATCTCTCAATGGATCTCTATTCCTCAAGAGCTCTCTCTCTCAAGAATAATCAACTCCAACAAGCCTGGATTGATTCAATTTTGTACTATTCTTCTCACACAATGAAATTTAATAATTCACTCTCTACAATAATCCACTACAAAGCTAAGAAGATCTAATTCTACATATAGAATTAGGAGACTTGAGCATGTACAACCAACAAGCAGTTAAGCCACTTGAACAAGGGCTCTAAAAATAGTAATGCCAATAATAGAGACGCGAGCTTGAGTCTACAATTCAAACTTATCATGCAAACACTCGCTTCTATCCATGAAAATAGCTTTTTGGACACGCATGTAACCGATGTCAGTTCCTGCCGCTTGTTTGTGACCGTCGTCGGCCGACCCTCTACCGACGTCAGTGTCTCTACAACTGCCTGTGACCGATGTCGATCACTCCTGACTGATGCCGGTGTTTGTGTAGACCTGAACCTGATAAACTATGCTCTTTGGTGAAGTTTTTTAGCTCCACACCCTAACAATCTCCCACTTGGAGATAAACAGCTGCACTAGTACCTGTACAGTAACATCTTCTAGCTCCTCCATCTTTAACTCAATCATGAAGACCAACAGAAGTTGAATGAAGATTCAACTTCTCCTTTATAACCGGCTTGGTTAACATAGTAGCAGGATTCCTATCTGTATGGATCTTCTCCAGCTTCAACTCACCATCTTCCAATACCTGTCGTATGAAGTGATACCTTAGCTGTACGTGCTTTGTTCTTGAATGAAAGGCTGAATTCTTAGCCAAATGGATTGCACTCTGACTGTCACTATACAATCTACAACTCTCATGCTCCCTACCAAGCTCATCCATGAACTGTGTCATCCATATCATCTCCTTGCTAGCTTCTGTGGCTGCAATATACTCTGCTTCTGTAGTTGACAAGGCAACAACCTTCTACAACTTAGATATCCAGCTAACCGCTGTTCCACCTACAGTAAAAACATAACCTGTAGTGCTCCTCCTGCCATCCAAATCACCTGCCATATCTGAATCTACATAGCCATGTAGAGAAGTATCTGAACCTCCATAGCACAAGTGCCTACTGCTGGTTCCTCTCAGATATCTAAGGATCCACTGAACTGCTTTCTAATGTTCCTTACCTGGATTGGCCATATACTTACTTACAACTCCCACTGCTTGGGCAATATCCGGTCTAGTACACACCATTGCATACATCAAACTCCCTACTACGGAAGAATATGGAACCTTACTCATGTACTCTACCTCATCATGTGAATTAGGACATTGTTCTTTACTCAACTTAAAATGTCCAGCCAGAGGTGTGCTTACCGGTTTAACATCCTGCATATTGAATCGTTTTAACACCTTGTCCACATAATCTTCTTGAGACAATATCAACCTGTGATTTTTCCTGTCTCTCTTAATGCTCATGCCAAGGATTTTCTTTGCTGCTCCCAAATCCTTCATAGCAAATGTTTGAGCTAATTTCACCTTAAGCTCTGAGATATCATGCATGTGAGACCCTGCAACCAGCATGTCATCTACATACAACAATAGAATAATATATCTATCATTATCAAATCTCTTGAAATACACACAATGGTCTAATTGACACCTACTGTAGCCATGCTCAGTCATAAACCTGTCAAATTTTAAGTACCATTGCCTAGGAGCTTGCTTGAGGCCATACAAGCTTTTCTTCAACCTGCACACAAACTTTTCCTTACCCTTGACCTCAAATCCTTCTGGCTGTTCCATATATATTTCCTCATCCAAATCTCCATGAAGAAATGCTGTCTTAACATCTAGCTGCTCAAGATGCAAATCCTCAAAAGCAACCAAAGACAATACAACCCTTATTGAAATCATTTTAACAACAGGAGAAAAAATCTCACCAAAGTCAATACCTGGCTTTTGTGCAAATCCTTTTACCACTAATCTGGCCTTGTATCTCATTTGTCCATTCTCACCTTCCTTCAACCTGTAGGTCCATCTGTTCTTAAGTGTTCTCTTACCAGCTAGCAATTCAACCAAATCCCATGTTTGGTTCTCTCTTAAGGACTCCAACTCCTCAACCATGCCACGCTCCCACTCACTCTTGGACTCCACCTGTATTGCTTCTTCAAAACTCTCTGGTTCTCCACCATCAGTTAGTAATAGATAAAATAAAGAAGGAGAATATCTGATTGGAGGCTTACTCACCCTTTCTGACCTCCTGATGGGTGTCTAAGACTCGTCCATAACACGCTGTCCACCCAAATTCTCTGACAGTGACCAACCTCGGTCACCTGCAGACCTGTTACTGGCCGACGTCGGTTCTGCCTGATCGACCTTGGTACCTGTATGGCCAACGTCAGTCTCTGTATGGCCGACACCGGTTTCTATTCTGCCGACACCAGTTCTTAACCTGCCGACGTTGGTCTCTGTGTTTTCCTGCAAGTGATTATTTCTTTTTCTAGCAAGCTCATCTTGGACTTTCACCTCATCCAATTCACCATTGCTCTGCTCAGATTGATTCAACTTCCTTAGCTGATCACAATACATCACTCTTTCATTGAAAACAACATCACGGCTCTTGATTACCTTGTTAGTTTTTAGATTCCATAATCTGTAACCAAAATCATCTGAGCCATAGCCAATAAACGTGCATCTCATAGACTTAGCATCAAGCTTCTCTCTATTTTCCTTATCTATATGCACAAAGGCTTCACAACCAAAAACTTTGAGATATGAGAGATCAACCTTTTTACCTGTCCATGCCTCTTCTGGAATACCACCATCTAGAGCTATAGAGGGTCCTCTGTTAATTAGGTACACTACAGTGTCAACAGCTTGTGCCCAAAACTATAAGGGCAAACCGGCATGCAATCTCATACATCTTGCACGCTCCATTATTGTCCTGTTCATTCTTTCAGCAATTCCATTCTGCTGAGGTGTCCTTAGAACCATCCTTTGCCTATGGATTCCATGCATGTAACAATAATCTCTGAACTTATGACTGTAGAACTCACCGCCATTGTCTGATCTCAGGCACTTTAATCTTTTACCTGTTTCATTCTCAACCATAGCTTTCCAGACTTTAAATGTCTCAAATACATCAGATTTCTTTCTAATACAATAGATCCATACCTTCCTTGTGGCATCATCTATGAAAGATACATAGTACTGTGATCCTCCAATGGAAGCAACCTAAGCCGGTCCCCACACGTTTGTGTGAACAAGCTCCAACTTGTGCCTCTTCTTATTAGACCTAGTTTTGAGAAAACTAACCCTTTTCTATTTTCCAAATACATAGTGCTCACAAAACTCTAGATCTATGCCTTTTAAATCTGAAAGCATACCTTTAGACTTAAGAATTGACATCCCCTTCTCACTCATGTGGCCAAGCCTTGAGTGCCACAATTTAGCATCCACATCTGAAGTAGATAATACAGAAGGAGATTTGTTAGTAACACAATTACACAAATAGAGAGTACCTTCTCTCTTACCTCTGGCCATAACAAGTGCACCCTTGGTCACCTTCCAATATTCTGCTATGAGAGTTACTGTACAACCCTCATCCCCTAACTTTCCTATAGAGATCAAATTTCTCTTCAAGCTAGTTACATGCATCACATCTCTCAACACCCATGTGTTGCTATTCTGCATCTTCAACTGCACTTTACCTTTGCCAATTATTTTACAGGGGTCATCATCCCCTAGATACACTATTCCAAAATCTCCATGGATATAGTCACTGAAATATTCCCTATTAGGAGTAGCATGAAAAGATGCACCAGAATCTAATACCCAAGATTCTATATTATTATGCAGAGAGAAAATTAAAGCATCCTGTGCAATACCTGCAATCTTGGCTTCCTCCTTTCCTTCATGCTGGTTGTCCTCCTTAGGCTTTGACCAAAAATCTCTACTTATGTGCCCCATCTTTCCACAATTCTAGCATTGTGGCCTTCTGCCATTTCTAGATTTAGATCTGCCTTTCCCCTTTGACTTGGATCTTGATCTGCCTTTCTTGCTCTTCTCTTTCTGCCTTCCCCTGCTCTCAAAACTTAAAGCATTCTCAGATGCCTCTTCTATGCTTTTTCTACATATTTCCTCATTCAAGATAACACTAACAACATCCTCTACTTTCAAAATATTTGATGCAGATGTAGTATTACTTACTGCCATTACTAAGCCATGCCAGCTTTCAGGCAAAGAACATAATATCAAAAGAGATTTTATCTCATCATCAAACACTATATTCACTGAACTTAATTGATTCACAATACCATTGAAATCATTTAGATGAGTAGAAACAGATCCACCTTCATTCATATGCAAATTAAATAACTGCTTCATAAGATATACTTTATTGGAAGCTGAGGGTTTTTCATACAAATTTGCTAATGTAGTCATCAACTCTACTGTAGACTTTGCCTGTGATAAATTGGATATCACAGTGGATGCTAGACTCAGTATTATAGAACCCAAAGCCTTTCTATCAAGAACTTCCCATTCTTCATCCTCCATGTCTTTGGGCTTCTTTGCAATACCTCCTAACGGTAAGTAGAGATCTTTCTTATATAGATAGTTCTCTATCTGCATTCTCCAGTGTTGGTAATTTTTTCCATTGAACTTTTCCATTCTCAATTTGCTTTCATCTGCCATTGCTTCTCCCACTCAAACAAAAATCTCTGCAAAAACTCCTGTGAGAACCTGTAATCAATACACACTACACAGATCTGAACCACCTGTTAGTGAACCTGAGCTCTGATACCTCTTGTTGGGGGATCAATCCAACAATAGATTATAATTGTGACAGCAATAAACACAGAATTAAACTAGATTGACAAGTAATTAGAATGATAATAGCAAGAACAAGAGATACAAGAAAACACCCTGAAAACTTGTATTAACAAACTCTTTACAAAGGAATACAATTGAAGAAAGCTTCTTTCTTCCACACCTCTCCTAGATGTATAGATCTCTCAATGGATCTCTATTCCTCAAGAGCTCTCTCTCCCAAGAACAATCAACTCTAACAAGCCTGGATTGATTCAATTTTGTACTATTCTTCTCACACAATGAATTACAATAATTCACTCTCTACAATAATCCACTACAAAGCTAAGAAGATCTAATTCTACATATAGAATTAGGAGACTTGAGCATGTACAACCAACAAGCAGTTAAGCCACTTGAACAAGGGCTCTAAAAATAGTAATGCCAATAATAGAGATGCGAGCTTGAGTCTACAACTCAAACTTATCATGCAAACACTCGCTTCTATCCACTGAAATAGCTTTCTAGACACACAGGTAACCGACGTCGGTTCCTGCCGCTTGTCTATGACCGCCATCGGCCGACCCTCTGCCGACGTCAGCGTCTTTGCAACTGCCTGTGACCGACGTCGGTCACTCCTGACCGATGCCGGTGTTTGTGTAGACTCGAACCTGATAAACTATGCTCCTTGGTGAAGTTTTTTAGCTCCACACCCTAACACACTTGAGGGTGGAGTAAGAAGATCAAATTTCCCTCATAAGCAACTATGATCATGACAATATCTTTAACTATAAGTGAGAGTCCTCATTCAATACATAATATTTGATTGGACTCCAGTCAATACATGATAATTAGACCTCATGGTGCCATGATGATCAAAGGGCATTCACATTTTATTCTAGAGGAGAGAAAAGTTTGGTTCAAGTTAGTTGTTTATAGTAGTTTGTTGTCTTATTTCAATAAGTGTGTCATACACAAGTCTTTAGTTGGTTGGCTTAGTTGTTTTAGTATTTTGGCTTGTTACTTCTTAGGTGTTATTTACTTTGGTTCCTTTATTATGTCTTGTGCTTATTTTTAACTCTCAATAAGTGATATAAGGTGCTAGATATGATTGGTAGTCCAAGAAGATGGTTATTTAAGTCATGATGTCATAAATGAGTCTTGTCATTGTCATGAAAAGATAGTGAGTTCCCTTGACTAGCAGGTTAGTCAACCATGGTGAGTCACTAAAGATGTTGAAAATTTAGCCTTCTAGTCTGAATTTCAACCCATACAACCAAAAAACTTTCCATGAAACCCATTTAGAGCTTATTTATGGTATCTATAACTTATCATGATCCCCTAAATTCTCCTTGAAATTCTTTTTTAGCATGGTTTAGGTTTCATGTTTGTGGTAAAACTTGAAGATTATCATATGTCCTAGTTATTTTTAAGTCCTTGGTTGATACACTAAGTTTTCATAATGGTCATTGAGTGAGCAAGGGAGTGTCAAAATGTCTTATAAATTCAAGAGAGTGATATGTTCTCTATTTGACAAAGTTAAGGATATTTTAGTAAATGTTAAGATATTTTAACAAAGTTAAGTTTGTTAATACTCATTACATTTACACCTGTGCTAAGCCATTTCTTATGAAAAAAACCCTATTTTAGTGCTAGAATTAGACCCTTTATGGGAGAGTTTCTCAATCTCTCTCACTCCTAGATATAAGCATTGGGACAACCTCAGGCTGTAGGTATCTTGTAGTGAGGTTAAAAATATGGAAAAGGTTGGATTCCTCTTTGATTCTAACCTAAATTAATGATAAACTATTGATTCATAGGGAAAAAGGTTAGAAAGGGGATAAGGAATCCTAAGGAAGCTAACCAAGTAATGCACCAAAGTAAGAACATTCTTCTATGCTTGAACCCACACTAGATCAACCTCAAGACAACTATGACTTATGTAATCTTGAGATCAAGTTGACACATTGGAAGAGGTTTAGGTAGAACACTAATCCATACTTGTAAGAGCTTGAAAATACATTAAAGAGGTAAGTAGAAGGCTGATATACTAGGAGGAATCTCCTTCACAAATCCACCAAGCATAAACATACTAAGGCACTGATTAATGATAAGAGATAGGTAAAGAAATCATCTTATTACATCAAGATGTAGTTCTTACAATATACTTGATAGGGTTGAGCCTAATCAAGTAGAGCATAATTTTTAGTATCTCAATGAATATCCATCTCCTATAAATATAAAAAAATTCTAAAAATTGGGACCCTTCAAAAATAGAAAGCGTCTGATATATATAGAAAAGGAAAAGAGAAAGAAAAGGCTTATGGGAGCAAGGATAACTGAGAGAAGAGGTCATCAATGACTAGGACCCCTACTATTGTACTCAATATCCCTTTCATTCAAAGTGTGAAACTACCTTGGCCATGAAATAAATCATCCAATATCACCACAAATCTCCTTGAGCCCCTCATGCATTCAAGTCCCTTCCTTTTAAACTGACAGGGTCATGTCAAAGGTAGCTACATGTTCTCACCTGATGTGGATGAGTCGATCCTTGAATTCAAAACTTGGCATGCCCCTTTTGCCTTTCTATATCCTACCTAAAAAAGGATGAAATCCCCATTATCTATATTAAGACCTAGCCATGCTACCTCTGACCAAGTGGTCACTTGTTGGAAGTGAGAGCTATATCAAAGGACAAAGGCTTCTCCATTAATTAGCACCTACCAGTTTCTTGGGCTTTCCTTTGTTTTGATTTTTTGTTAGAAATTGACTTAGATCCTTGATTCACACCATTGATCTATATGACATGGATGCCTATGAGTCATTGATCTCTTGCTAGTTGGATGAGCTTATGCCATTTGTCTCTAAATGATTATCCCTTTAGATTTGTTGACTATTTGACTATCACTCATGCCATTTATATTTTATCATGATATCTCAATAAGTGTCAAGCTCATGACAATCTTGAAAAACCCTTTGATCCTTTAAATACCACCAGCGACTTGCAGGGGCTCAAATTTTGGTGTTTGTGTGAAAGTCAATTCCTTGAGTTATTTCTTTTAAACATTTCCTTTTGAGAAATTTCTATGGAATTTTTGTTTATCACTTTCCCATGAACAATTTATCCAAAATAAATAATGTCTTTGGACTTTATAAAAATTCCCTTTGGGCTTGTGAAATGGTCCCTTTCCAAAGGGAAGGGTGCCCTTTGGATTTTTAAAGTGTCCCTTTGAAATTTTGGCAATGAAATTTTGGAAGGGAAAGAATCCTTCAAAACTATTGAAAAAGGCCCTTCAGACTCTTTGAAATGGTTAGTTGCCCTTCATATTTTGCTAGAGTCTCTTTCTGAAAATATTCTACCCTTCAAATTTCTTGAAATGAACTTTCCCAAAGGGAAAGAGCCCTTCAGGTTTATTGAAATGGAATTTCCTGAAGGGAAAGAGCCCTTCAAAAATTATGAAAAGATCCTTCAACATTTTTTCAAATGAACTTTTCCAAAAGGAAAGTGACCCTTCAAAAAAATTGAAATGGTCCTTTGGCATTTGAAAATTACCTTTGTCTTTAGAAAAATACCTTTGGAAATTTTGTAAAGGACCCTTCAAGATTTATGGAAAAGTCCTTTTCTCATGAAAAGAATACCTTCGAGAATTTTTAAAAGGACCCTTTTATTGAAGAGTTACCCTTCAAGAAAATTATCCTAGATAATTTTCCTAAAGGAAAAGGTCTTTTCATTTTTCTTCAAAAATTTTGTCTAAAAGAATTATCCATTCAGAAAACTTTATCTCGGACAAATTGTTTGAAAGAATTCAACCTTGGCCAAAAAAAGTCTTGACAGAAAAGAACACTTAGTCTACACAAAATCTGAAAGAAAGAACCAATAAAGACTTTGTTTGACTAAAATATTTTGCACTTAGCTTTTCTAAGGTCTGTATGTTCTTCTGATGAATTAAGTAGCCTTTCTGATAGACTCTATAGATTTTTCGATGGAGTTTGTAGATTTTTTGATGGAGTTCATATATTTTCTTATGGATCTATAACTTTTCTGATGGAGTCCATAGCTTTTCTGAACTCATACTTGTTATGCTTGAACTGCTTGGTTTCACCATGAAAAATGTCAAGAACCTTTTTCTTTTCTCTACAGACCTGTCCCTTAGAATTTGATAAAATATGCTTTAAGAAATCTTAAAGTGTTTCAAAAGCTTTATGAGAATGATAAGATCTCTCTTATCCACTCATTTCATCTAGAACATCTATTCATTTACTTATCCATTAGCAACTTGATCCACTTGGGTGTAGCTTGGTATGTGGGCCAATTTTTGGCCAACATTTTTTGTGATTTATAGGGAAGCATGACTGCTATGCTTGAGAACCTATACCAATTTGTCTTGTCTAGTCCATTGGGCATAGAGTTAGTAGCCTTTGTAATTGAGATAGTTTGAAACTAGATACAAGGTTGACCCTTTATATAACTTCTTCTGAAGTAACAAGGATAAAACAAAACAAAGTGCCTAATGCACTTGGGAAAGGAAAAATATAACAGAAAGGAAATGTGCACAAGGCACTTGGAGGAAAGCATGAAATTATAATTTATAAGTATCTCCCTCTTAGATCAAATGGGAAACTATGAGTATTATTCCCTTATAACAATCCAAGATGGAAAATACCTTGCTTTGGAGGTACTGGTGAACTAGGTAGCTTTATGGTCAATCCTTTTAATGTGCTCTCTAATGGATGGAATGGAACATACATGTCTCTGATGTAGATATACTAGTTCATGTCTACCGAAATTAGTTCATGTTGGACTATAGGGGATTTTGCAATATTCTCTTTTTATGGCTCAATTTTGTGCTCTGAATCAAGCACAACATGTGACGGCTCCTTTGAACTGGTGCTTGGTTGACTGTCTAGATTTAAGTTAAAAAACTCTAAGTCATCCCAAAAGGTAGCTTCCTCTTGGTCATTTCAACACCATCTTTGGTCTAATTGATTTTAAAAGGGATATATGGTAGTTCATCAATCCACCTAAGGCCCAACATGTCATGTTCTTATGGCTCTAGATATGACCATTCCCCCTCATTCTTGAAGACATCAGTACTGCTTTCAATGGAAAATTCATCTTGAGATTGGTCAGCTTCTTCAACTTGATTAGTGAGTTCATCCTTATACTCTAGAGGAGGCATATAATAGTTTATAACCTCTACCTAATCCATGAAGTCATGGTATAGCTACTACCATACTTCATCTTGATCCTCTTGCTCATTCATGACCTCTCCAACATGGTCATCTAACTGATTGAGTACATCAGTTTCTACACCTTAGTCATCTTCATCTATAGCCACACCAAATGAAAGATCTTGGGACCAAAAAAAATACTATTTTATCTTAGATACATCCTTAATAGAGACATCTTTAAGTATGAAGGCATCAGTTCTACCTTTAGGCTCTAATTCATCAATGTTAAAGCCATGTGACAATAGCTAGTCTAAACTTGATTTCTCCTCCCTTTTCTAGAGTGGACTACCTATCATGATCTCTTCATCACAGATATTTGTGTTGTCTTATTTAGTTTCAAATTTTAATTTAAGCTCTTCCTATATTCCTTGAAAAATAGGCTCTTCCTCTAAAAGGGAGATGGTGGGAGGGTGAAGTTCATTTTACTTGGAGCTTAAGAGAGTGTCTTTCCGACTAGGTACTTTGAGTGGTCTCTTTAGTGGTTCTTGAGGGAAGGAGAAAAAGTCTTATAAATATTATATGGAAATCTCATTGAGTTGAGATAACACCTCTTTTTTATACTCTTGAACCACTAACTCCTCCTTCTCTTGAACTGGCTCTTGGATCACCAAAACTAACACCTCTTCCTTCTTCAATGTGTCTTTCTGAACTAATATCCATGAGGGAAATGAGTAGGGAGAAGACACCTTTTATTCCTTTTGAATGAGTATAGGAGAGGGTGGTTTCATAAGAGAGGGCATGACATAATCTGAGTCAAAGGTGTAGGAGAAGATCCATGGTAGGATGGTTTTAAAATCTTGAGTGGGAATGGGCATAGGGGTAGGAGAAGACAAACTGATTGGCTCTTGGAAAGGAGAGGAAACATAAGATTGATTGCAATGAGTCTACTTATATTCATAAGACATAAACACACTTTCCAAATTTTGGACAATTATTCTCAACCACACCTTATTCTCCCTCTCACAAACTGGCAATTATTCATTCTCACAAATTGACCATCTATCTTTGACTAGTTGAAGAGCATTACTTACCTCTTATAGGACATGAATATGGATGAATGAATAAATTTATAAGCCCCTACCAATCTCCCTTATCAATTCAACATAATTTTATTAATGCTTGCTTGAATCCTGACAAGGATGTAACAAGATAAACATAGTCTTGACAAGGGGAATTAGAGGACTATTTTGAATACTTAGGAGGCTAATATTGGTCATACATAGGGGTGGAAGGGAGGCAAAGGCCATGATAGGGCTGATAGGTTATTTGACGGCCACTTGGGGGGAGCACATAAACATTATTAGCCTAATAAGTGTGATGCTGAAGCAGAGAATAAGCATGCTAGTTAAAACATGGGTGATTATACATAACAAATAATGATTATTAGGTACGTGGACTATTTAAACCAATTGATAGATGTTCAGAGTCACCATTAATGTTTGTTTAATGCCTTTAAAGGCTGATATGTAGAAGAACAACACCAAAAATCCTTCTGTTATTTTAGACCTTGTTCCCACTAAGCATGCTAAGAACTATTATAGTGCTAGAGTTACACCCTTTGTGGGAGAGTTTCTCAGGCTCTCTCACTCCTAGCTATAAGTGTTGGGACAAACTTAGGCTAAGGGTATCCTATAGTGAGGTTGAACCTCTAGATAAGGCTAGATTCCTCTTTGATGCTCACCTAAACTAATGCTAAACTAATGATTCACATGGAAAAGGGTTAGAAAGGGGATAAGGGCTCCTAAGGAAACTACTAGAGTGATGCACCAAAGTAAAATGAACACTCATCTATGCTTAAAACCACACTAGATCAGTCATAAGACAACTATGGCTTAGACAATCTTGAGATCAAGCTAACACACTGGAAGAGGTTCAAGTAGAACACTAATCTAGATATGTAAGAGCTTGAAAATACATTAAAGAGGCAAGTAAAAGGATGATAGACTAGGAAGAATCTCCTTCACAAATCCACCAAGCACAAACATACTAAGGCACAGATCAATGATAAGAGATAGGAAAATAAATTATCTTATTACATCAATAGGTAGTTTTTATAATAAACTTGATAGGGTCGAGCCTAATAAAATGAAGCATACTTTGTAGTATCTCAATGAATGTTCATCTCCTATAAAGATGAAAAAAGTCTAAAATTTGGGAACCCCTCAAAAATGGAAAGCATTTGATATATATAGAAAAGGAAAAGAGAAAGAAAAGGATTACAGGAGTAAGGAGAACTAAGATAAGAGGTCATCGATGACTAGGACCCCTAATGTTGTAATTGAGCTCCATTGCATTCAAAGTGTATAACTACCTTAGCCATGAAATGAACCATCCAAGATCACTGAAAATATCCTTGATCCCCTCATGCATTTAAGTCCCTTCCTTTTGAATTGATAGGGCTATGTTGAAGGTAGCTCCATGTTCTCACCTAACGTGGATGAGTCAATCCTTACATTTAAAATTTGGCATGTCCTTTTTACCTTTGCATGTCTTACCTAAAAAAGACAAAATATCCTTTCTCTAAATTAATACCTAACCATGCTAGCTCTAATTGAGTGGCCTATTGTGAGAGGTGAGAGCCATATCGAAGGACAAAAGGTTTTCCATTAATTTACACCTACCATCTCTTGCCAGTCTCTTAGGATTTCCTTTGTTTTGATTTGTCATTAGAAACTAACTCAATTCCTTGATTCACATCATTGATCTACCTAAAATGGATGCTTGTGAGTCTTTGATTTCTTACCAGTTGGATGGGCTTATGCCATTTGTCTCTAACTGATTAGCCCTTTTGATTTTTTGACTGTTTAACTATCACTCATGTCGTTGATATTTATCAAGAGATCTTAACAAGTGTTAAACTCACAGCAATCTTGATGAACCCTTTGATATTTTTAATACCAATGGTTACTTGTAAAGGCTCAAATTTTGATGTTTGCATGCAGTTTAATTTTTTGAGTTATTTCCTTTAGAAATTTCCTTTTAGGCAATTTTTGCAGACTTTTTATTTCTCACTTTCCCATGGATAATTTATTTGAAGGAAATCATGTCTTCAGACTTTATAAAAATACCCTTCAGGCTTTTGGCAAGGTACCTTGCGGGCTTGTGAAATGGTCCCTTTCTGAAGGGAAGGTACCCTTTAGATTTTTAAAGTGTCCCTTAAAATTTTTGACAATGAACTTTTTTGAAGGGAATAAACCCTTCAAAATGACTTAAAAAGACCCTTCAGACTTATTGAAATGGTCAGTTGCCCTTCAAATTGTGCCATAGTCTCTTTCTAAAAATATTATATCCTTTGAATTAATTGAATTGAACTTTCCTGAAGGGAAAGATCCCTTTAGGTTTCTTGAAATGGACTTTCCCAAAGGGAAAGATCCCTTTGGAAATTCTAAAAATATCCTTCGACATTTTTACAAATGAACTTTTTTGAAGGGAAAGCGACCCTTCAAAAAAATTGAAATGGTCCTTTAGAATTTAAAAATGACCTTTACCTTTAGAAAAATACCCTCATAAATTTTTCAAAGGACCCTTTGGGATTTTTGGAAAAGTCCTTTTCTCATGGAAAGAACACCTTTAGGAATTTTACAAAGGACCCTTTTATTGAAGAGTTACCCTTCGGGAAAATTATCCCAGACAATTTTCCCAAAGGAAAATGTCTTTTCATTTTTATTCAGACATTTTATCTGAAAGAATTATCCCTTCAAAAAAATTTATCTCAGACAAATTTTCGAAAGAATTTAACCTTAGCCAAATAGAGTCCCAAAAGAAAAGAGCACTTAGTCCATGCAAAATCTAAAAGAAAGAACCAGTAAAGACTTGTTGAATAAAATATTTTGTACTTAGATTTTCCAAGGTCCATATGTTTTTATGATGGAGTCTATAGATTTTTTGACAGAGTCCATAGATTTTTTAATGGAGTGTATATATTTTCTGATGGATTCCATAGATTTTCTAATAGACTCTATAGATTTTTTAATGGAGTCTGTAACATTTATAAACTCATGCTTGAAATGCTTAAACTACTTGGTTTCACCATCAAAATTGCTCAAGAAACTTTTTCTTTGCTCAACATACCTTTCCCTTAAAATTTGACAAAATACACTTTAATCAATCTTAAAGTGTTTCAAAATCTTTGTGAGAACTATAAGATCTCTTTGGTCCACTCATTTCATCTGAAACATCTATTCATTTGCTCATCCATTAACAACTTGATCCACCTGGGTGGAGCTTGGTTTGTGGGCCAAATTTTGGCCAACAGACCCTTCTATCAATGTGAAGGGTGTCCAATCTTTGTTTGGTTTATAGTGTGAATCATGATAATGTGTTCAAGGTCATGTACCATAGTGTACTTTATCCAAACCTATTTTAAACCTTGATTCACCCTTTAAGCTATTATGACCCTTAAAACCTATTGTATTATTCAAATTGGATTGAAAACCTTTGGAAAGGTGTAGCATTTTAATGTTTCATTATATTGATATGACTCAATAGGGGTTTAATTTCCATCCTATAGTCATAACAAGATGGTTCATGTTGTAAAAAATCTCCCCTTTAAAGCATTTCCCACATTTTACTCATTAAATGAACCCCACACATGAGAAACCATGACCCATCAACTTCCCCATCTACACCAATAATTTTTAAATATTGTTGGACTTATATTTTTACCCATCCTACCGACCAATGGCATTTCAAAGCCTGAATCATGAGAAAATAAAGGAAAATTATAGGTTTTATAGGAGTTTTTGACTTGTACAAATCTGTACAGTATGATCATGACTAGAGAGAGTCAAAAATATGTAGAATGGGATCAATGTAGGTATCAAGTGAAGAGATCCATGAGTTTAAAGGTTATAAAGGTACAAAACCCTTCCACTCCTTTCATCATCCTCTTTGGTAGTCTAGACAAGATCTTAGGTTTATGCTTAGTTTATATAGGAGAGAGAAAGTGAGGACCTATGGATTTGGGAAGAGGAAGGGTTTATTTTGACCTTCCCATTATCTTAATTGGTTTTTAAATTCATGGCCTATGATCTATGAACAAACACTAACAGTTTGGGAACTCAAATGGTCTTCTTCATCTGTGTAAGGGTAAAAATTGCAACAATTTTAGTACACTCTTGAGATGGTTATACAAATTTGTGTTTGTAGGTGTGTTATAGAGGTATGCAAGTTCATTCCATGGTATTACCCACCCCATATCAACATGTGTGTGCATGTGGGAGTAGGGAAAGCTTCATGTTTCCATTTTTATAAATTAAAAATAATGTTGCTTCTTGTTGAAGACTTTCCAAGGAATAAATAAAGATGTTTGATGATGTTTTGGATTTGATCATGGTTTCCTTGAAACCATTTAATCCTCCTCTACTTTACAATCTTAGCTAAACCATCATATTATCAAGTCGATCCTTTAATTCTTACCCCAATGTGACTGCCATGTGCATCCCTTAAAAGTGTGAATAGGGGGATTTAAGGAAACATTAAAATTATTTTGAAAGACATACATGTACTTCATGTTAATTCACACTCTATAATATTACCCTCATGTCCCTCACTACCCTATACTCAAACCACTCTCATCCTTAGCACTCTCATCCTTAGCCCTTAAGAGACTAACTCTATTAGGTACCTATAGGCCTTTCAAGGAAGACTAAACAAGTAGGGTAGTCACTATTGGATGGGATATGAGAAGACATTAAGGATATTTTAGATTCATAAGATACATATAAATAAGTATGGGGATGGAGGGATTAGGGTCAGATTTAGGATCAACACCATTTCCACCACCCCAAGAAGATATGTTTAGTCAAGACCTCAAAGTACACACATAGGGTTATAGTGGTAAAATTATAATGATGCTAATGGTTTTGAGGATTAGAGAGGTTTATATAGTTATGAGGAGTAATTTAAATTCAAACCAACATATTTATACCCTTCAATAAAGTAATGAAACACCAAATCCTCTCTCAAAAGGAACACATCTAGTCTAGGCATAGAGCTACAACCTACAAGCTTGACTATAGGTGAGGATAAATTTGAGTAAGAAACCATATTTTGAGGGTAAAGAAGATAATAATGGGGTCATAAAAATAATAATTTCACTCAAGGAAAAATTAAGTGTTAGTGAAGAATATGAGAAATTAATAAAGAAGGATGGAGTTCATACTCGCAGCCAACTAGCCAAACACATCCCATCAATAAGGTTAGGAGGAAATGACTTAAAATGTGTTGAATTATACACTAAGATGAAGTTATAAAATTTAAATATGGATATCCTAACTAGTTTATGGAGGTCTTAAATCTACAGAGAATGTTTTAGTTTATTTAAGATAAGAAGAGGACCCAATGACCTAATTAGGCCTAAATATCACATATACATACCTGTGCACAAGAGTTGACAACATCTACATGTTGAAGTGGTTTTTTAAAGTTTGAAGGTACTTGATAAGAAGTTATGAGTGAATAAAAAAGTTTCAAAGAGGATGAAGACCTTATGTTGGTGAAGGATAGACTAACCACACCTAATTAGTCAAAACACATGACTATAATTTACAAGGAGAACCTTCCTAACAAGATAGTGAAAGTATATAACCTTGAAGAGAGGTGGAACATAGAGATGAAAATATGCATCTCACTTGTTTCATTAAATGGTATTAGTGTTTCCAATTTATATGAGGTATTAACTTGAGATAGAAGGATCCAAGTGGCCTACATAGGCTTATTAGACCTAAATAGGCCTAAACAAGACTATGTATAAGAAGTTGAAGGCAAATGCAAGTTTGAGGTCATATGAAGGAATGGAAACATAAAAACAAGGGTAATTTATAAATTAAAAAAGGGTTAATGAAATAATGAGAATCTCATTTGAGTCTAGAAGACATCCAAACCCAACCCTTAGGATTATACAAACCTAACTACCTATAAACTTTAGATAAGGAGATGAGAGTATGCAGAGGGAAGAGTTGAAACAAGACATGATAATAAAAGTATTATCAGGTCCTATAACATGATACAAAAGATCAAAAATACATAAACATAGTATGGGATTAAATAAAAACCCACCCAAGATATCTAACCTAGCTGATTAAACACTAAGTCTAGGTAGTGGCATTCAAGGAAGACTTATGAGAGGAAAGAGGTAGAGATGATGGTCAGAACAACTAGAGAAAATTAAAAAGAGTAAAAAAAGTAGAAAAATATCCCATAAGGGCATGACAATTATTAATGGCTACCTTTAGGTACCTCATAGTCATGAGACTCAATCTAGGCCTATTAGACTTAAAGCCATTCTTGGCTACTCAAGAGCCCATGCTCATATTGGTGGCATAGCTAAACACCCCAATAATAATTATGGCCATATAAAGTTTAGGATGTTGGTAAATGCCATAAAATGGTTTTTTAGATAGAATAAATCAAAGATAAGGTCAACTAAGTCTTAATTCCTAATTTGATATGTACTACCCCAAGCTACCACCTCAAGCCACTAGTTTAAGTGCTCACATTTTTCATGATAAAAGGACTTAGAGACAATGACCTTAAGGGAATTTGGGTCCCCATATGTAATCAAAATCCATCAAGGAGAGACTTGGATTAATGGGTCCACCTATATGAATCATCCTTTAGACTTCAACCATGTCCAAAAATCTTATAAGAATCTTGAAGTCTGCCATCTTGCACTCATATCTCTTATTAAAATATGCATGGGACCCAAACCTTTTTAAGAAATTTAGGGGGGTATATGGGCTCAACATCTATAGTCATAAGTTTAGGATTGGAGGTATATACTTTATGAACCATTGTTAAGATGGTGGACCTCCAAAACCAACCTTAAACCTTAAAACAAACCTGCTAAAGGAAAAGTGGAGATATTTGTACTCAAACACCCTGGGTTGACCTGATAAACACTTAAAACACATAGAAAACTTGGATAATATTCCTTCCATGGTAATAATTTATACGTACATGTGTATGGAACCCCTAAGAATCATGTTTTTACAATATTTTGTGATATTTGTAGGGTAAAAAGTTATTTGTAAGGTTGAAAATCAATGGAGGGGGTTATTTCACCATATAAAATTATAAAATGTCCACAACTCTACCTAGAAATGTTTCTGCAAGTCCACACCAAATAGCCAATTTTTAGATTCTAAGAAGAAGTGACCTAATCACCTAGACAAGATGAAGTTACACTATTGTGTTATTATAAAGGCCCATGTCATGGTATGAAACATTTATGAAAACTTAAAAAACACAAATTAACATGCTCTGAAGGTCCTATTTAGTTTTCTTAGACACTCAATTAGCCAACAATCAAGTGACTAGGCCTAGTGACCTAATTTGCCTACTTGGTTGACAATAAGATAAGTAAGTTGGTGTAGAGGGACTACTAGGAAGGTCAATGCAAGGTCATTATACCCTTTTAACTGATGCATAATAAAAATAAACACACCTCATAGTCATCATGGAGGAGAAGGTAGTTTCAAATCTAGTCAACAAACACAAAGGATGATGGGCTACTCAATACCTCATGGATGTCTAATTACACCTCATTTTATACTTTATAACTACCATAAGAGAAGTGATTGACCATTTTAGGCATGGTCATACCTTAGATGAGGTTAACTAAAGCTGAATCACCCCTACCACAACATCTCAACACCTAGTATCTCATTGAACAACATCAAATGACTCAAGGTAGCATATGGAGGGAGACATATGAGGATAGTTATGGAAAATGTAGTTGATATGTGAGTGGACCATGGTAATTTATGACCTCTTAAATTCACCTCTATACCAATTTCCCTCTCTTTATCTTCTCATTATTCTATATATGGAGGCCTTAATGCCATTATATGCATCCTTCACATAATTGTGAGTATACTCTATATAGATTTATAGTTTGTAAGCCTTTTGATTGCTAATGGAATATTGCATCTTATTCATGATTATTCTCTAGTTTTCATATGCTTGTTTTAATATGAATAAGTGGTATAATTAATCCCTTTATAGGTCTTTGCCATACCTAGATGCTAGTAGGTGACTTTATGCAGGTTATATGATATGTCAAAGGTTGGTGACCATACTTGAAGTTTAACCTAGTTAGAAGTGCATCAAGATAGGCCTCTCATCCATCACCACCAAGTTTTATCCATCCACCATGACCTTCATATGAAGCATTTTTGCATATAAGTCTTAGAGAAAGTGTTCAATTTAGGTTTGTTCATTAATATTGTTTGAGGTCAAATGGAGTGGATGAATGATATTGGTGAATCACCTCCAGTAGTATAGGTTTATGTTATAACCCAAATTTTATCCTAGATAATTCATTCAAATCTTATCTAATTTTGGATAACATAGAACTATCTTTTCATATAGGCAAGTTGCTACAAGAGATAAATCTCTAGATTACATGCTAGCTCCCTTAATCTAAATATTTAGGCTCTAAACTACACTAGTATAATAAATTATTGGGGGTAAAAAAGGAATAATGAAATTGAAATTAACCTACACTAATGGATTTAATACACCAAATATATCTCCACAAACATGCTTACATTTACACTAAGAAGGAAGATTACTAAAATTGATCTCAACTCAAGATTCTTCTACCATAAGTGCTTTTACATGGAGGCAAATTCCCATGCATGAGGTTTTATTCATACATTTATAATCTCCTTCACAATTAAAAATACACCTAAAAACATATACACCTTATAAGACATGTTAGAATAAATGTATTACTCACACAATGCATACAAGAGTAGAATATAAACAAGGATAAACAATCATCACTTGTCATCTAAATAGACTACTTGAAATACTTAAGAAAGAATTATAGAGAATCAAACATCTTGAGAAAACTTTATTCAAAGTCAAAATAATATGTCAAAACCAACAAGGCTTTGCTATACCAATTATGGATACATTACAATGCCAAAATAGCTTCAATATATAGAGCAATAAGAGAAGAGAGAGAAAGAGTGATGTTGAAGAGTCATAATTCCAAGTGTCAAGTCTTGAAAACTAGTTATAATGTAGGAAAAATAGTTATAAAAGAGGTCATGAAGTTATCTTGGACAAGTGTCTATCTGAAACATGACATCTTCCTCAAGTTAGCATAGAGACACTTCATTGTCCATCTTGAAACTATTTTCTTAATGATGTTTCCAATTATCTATATTGAATTGCCTTGGGATTCATTTAAACATATAATATAACTTTAGAAGGTGGAAACATGATTATGAATTCCATTATACACTTTTACAATTGATTACCTCCTCTTTAGCAATTGTGGTTCACTTGTTTGCAGTCATTCATTAGCCTTCTAGGCCTCAATTCTCACACTTATCATTATGGTGAATGGTGCACACTCAAGGAGATTAGTTTCAAAGATACAAAATACCTCATCAAGACTTATTTTTCCTCTCGTCTATAATATATATATAAATAAAACTCAATATCATACTTGTCACTTCTAATTTGGTAGTGACCTTATTTCACACTGTTCTATCCAAGAATGCCTACAATAAAAAAATTATTAGAGGGGTGTACATGCATGAATAATGTGATAATGGGTTATGAGGAGTTAGAATACATATCCACACATCTTCCACCATGAATTTCACCTATCTATTCCCTTTTTTACCTTCAAATCACCCAAAAATTACAAAAAATAAGGAATTTAATCTATCTATATAAGTGATGGTATAAAAAATTGAGTGTTAAGGAGCTTGAGAGAGTGCCAAGTATGTCCAGATCACTTTCTAGGTCAATTTACTCATTCTAAATGCATTTATCTTCATATCTTTCACATTGGATTCTTATGATGGTTTTAGGTCATTTAGGTTCTTAATAATGATTCATAAATATTAAGACGTTACTCTTTGAACCAATATCACTAAGTTAAATTAAAATACCCCCCTCAACTCTCCCTAAGTGCTCAATATCCCATGCATATTTTTCATATAGATGTGAGTGAAAGAAGTTGGCTCTTGAGTTTTTACTATGCATTATGGACACCTCTGAGACAAATTGAGTGACAAATGGCCAATGTGAGTCGATCTCTACAAAATAATGAGTCTAATAAACCATTTAATCTATCATTAAGTCTCTAAAATTTCATGGGAATATCATATGGTCATATTAATGACATTAGATACTTGAGTATTCATGCCTAGTTCTTAGGCCTTGTAGGCATAGACTATGTTTCTGAGTATGTAACCACCTCTAAGTGTTTATAGTGACTATAACACCTTATATGCACTTATTAAAATTCAACTAAAATTTATACATCATCCTATAGTCACTCAATACTCTCCATTTCATATTTTTACCATTAATGTACTAGGTCTACAGGTTGGATTGATTGTGGAGTACCTTAGATCTGAGATAAAATAATGAACACTTACCCTGTTATTCTAAACCAAATGAGGCCATGTAGTTATTTTAAAACTCATGATGACATTATATATAAATTTTTAAATTCTAACCATGATTTTAGAACCTTAACATCTCAAATTCTCAAAACTAGCTTATAGGCCCATGCCTATGTGCATGGTCATGGTTGACTGAGTATGAGGTTTTAAAACCTAGTTTAGTTCATCTTAAATTTGATTCTATGCCTTTGATAATCTCATGGAGATGTGATATGATCACTCTAATAGTTATTTCTATGTGACCATCTTCAATTGACACCTTTATCAACCTTTTACACTTGCATCTGTCATTAGTTTAGTCTAGTATGCAGTCCTCACTTCAAACTGTAAGTTTCCATTAAGGAATATAAGATATTCCTATAGGTGGTGATATATGTCTAAGTATTGTGCTTCACACTTTTGGTTTAATTTAAGGTCACTAGGGTTATCTCACACCTAGATGGATTCATTTTTGCTTAGAAACCATGCTCTTATCCCTTTACTATCAATGTATTAGGTCTCACTTGAAATTTGAATTATTCTATGATGATTTTAGCCTAGTAACACTATAAGTCTCTAAGTATCTCCATTATAAACTTAACTGATTTCATTCAACCATCAGTCTCTCTTGACCTAACAACCTCCTCTTGTGTCAATATGTGACTTATCCATCTAGGGTACAAGAATGGAACTATTGGGCTTGCATAAAACTTATGGACCTTCACCATGAGATGACACTATATGGAGAAAAATATATTTTTTGAGAAGTTAAGGTAAAACATCCTATTTGAAAATTTATTTAACTCTATATCTTGCACCTAGGTTTGGTTGTAGGTAATGGCCTTATAGACCTTCAAACAATATTCAAATAGTGAAATGGTCCTATTTCATGTTGAGAACATAAAAACATTTATCAATGACTTTTAACCTTTGTATTTCCATCATACACTACTATATAAGGCAAACATTTCTTACAATAGTTGTAAGTGGTTTTAGGATAATAGACTATATATAAGAGCCTCATGACTTTATCAAGCCTATCTCAATCAATATACAAGTTATTCAATGGAAAATATGACAAACCATGCTCTAAATGGTTTAAAACCAATGTATTATCCCTAACTTGAAGCCACTCACAAGAGGACAAACTCTACAACTATGAAAACACTTTTCTTCTCTTTCAATGATGTTCACTTCTAGAATAAGAGAGTGATCCTACCTATCTTTCATGGTCACACATGACAAAATAGTTTAATTCAACATGAAAATGTTATACAAGTTTACATATACCACTTGGTTCACACATACCAATTTCTAAAATGTAGACAAATGATAAACACTGAGCCATTAGGATTACCTAGGCAGTTTGAAGTTACTAACAATATTAATGATTGTTCAAATAGTATAAAACACCAATATTGAAATCATGACCATGAAATGGAAGATCATATGGATTGATAACATCCCCCAAGTTCACTCACTCCAACACTTCTTCTCTAGTCTGTATCAAAAGAAAATAGTTGACCCTTTTTGACCTATCCAAGAGAAATATAGGAGAGAGAAACTAGTTTTTAACAATTTTGGATTTTTTGAAGCCACCTAGGCATAAAAAAAACCTATAAGGATCTCAATATACCTTATTTAAGCATTAATATGTGTCAAATGAGTTATCTTAGTTTGTAAAACTACCTAAAACTAACCTTTTGCAAATGATCTTATTTATTTTACATTAAACCTACAACATTTCAATTTCAAAACTATGTTTGACACCTCCTAAAAATGTATTATGTTATCCTACTCTTTGAAATTCATCCTTTTTTGGAAAAATTGTACAATCTCCAAAGAATGAACAAAAGGTGGAATAAAAGGACATTAAGACAAATGGACAAATGTGACAAAGGTTAAAACATTTTATGTGATCCTATAATATATAAATATTCCTCATTTAGGACCATGGTGACCATTTTTAGACCTAAGGGACCTTATGAAAAGTTTTAATATGTAGAGGGTTTGACTTAATTTGACCTAGGGTAAAATTTAGTCAACATTTTGGTAACTTTTAGGTGGTAACATGTCTACTATGATAAAGACTAGTTGCCTTATCCTATCCTTAGAAGATGTAGTCACCCATATACTAAAATTGACATTTAAATACCTATAAAAAGACTCAAAACTCACACCAAACACAAAAATAAACTATAACACAAAACAAGACACCAATACACACACTTGTGCTCTCTAAGCACTTTAGGGAAACACACAATCAATTCAAAAGAAAACACACACCTATCTTAATATGTACAAGACTTGAAAACACCTGAGGTGAATAATATCTTATTCATTACTTCAACCAAGGTCAAAGACAATGCTTTTATAATCACTCCTACTCCATGAAAACAAACCATCATAGAATTAATGTTTGTTAATGAAAACTTGATTATGAAGGTAATCAAATGACTTACCATTGTTGGAGCCTCTATTGACTTCAAGTGTATCAGTTTGAAATCTCATGAGTATTCCATCTAGCTCTCTTAAAGATTTTTTTGACTTTGTAACTTGCTTGACCTTTATCATGTTCATTTGACACTCCTCAATCTGATCATTGGGAGTCATAAAACCCTTCACAACTTTAAATATGTTTAAATCAAGATATGTCTACTATTGGGAGTCTTCAAGGCTATCTTATTGTTGACCAAACACTTCCTGGTCTACCCAAGTTTTTTTTTGCGTGGTAGAGACTCTAAGCTATTAATTTTTCTCATAAGGAATATGGTTGACTTCATCATCAAGTCTATATTCCTTTTAACGATCAAAAGACCTACTTATCTCCTCAAACTCTTGCACTATGGAATTTAATTATTACCACGTATCATCCACCTTTTTTTGAGGTTCATGCTCATAAGTGTTATCTTCTTTGGCCAACATAACTGAATGCTCACAAGGACTATCATGCTTTGTTATAGCGAGGATATGAACATCATCATCCATGTGCAAAAGATAGTTACCCCATGAAACTTGTTCTATATGTCATCATAATTTGCCTCAAGATATCCATTACATTATTCATGGAGGATGTATGTACTGAGACTAGTTTTTTTAACATGTTCATATGGATCAAATCCATACTTCTCAACTCCCCATTCATCAAGGTATGAGTTAGCTATGATATCAAGAAGAGTTAGAGGTTTTTTATCACTTAGATGATCTTATTCATCACTGATATTTCAATTCATGTTAAATGTATCACATATGGATCTACATGAAAATTAGATAGAGGTTCAAATTTGATTGATAATTTAACACCATACCTAGTCTTAAATGCCACATAGGAGCAATATAAAGTCAAGTATCTACTAATATTAGTAGTAAAATATATTGACAAACAAAGTGCAAAATGAGGTGGCACATCCAAAACCACATCTTGAGGAATAGTGAAAGTAGGACAAGCATGAAGAATGAGTTTAAAACCTTTGATTATGCCAATTTTTTGGTACTTGACCTGTCTATTTGTAACACTCCCTTGGAATGAGGCTCATACTTCAAGTTTAACTTATCAAATACTTACTTGGGCATGAGAAAAGTACTTAATCCACTATAAATTAAGTAATTATGAACCAAAACATCTCTAATGATGATAGAGAGATATAATGGAGGAGGTTTGTCTACTTTCTCAATCTTGTTTGACTATCCCTAACTAGGCTTCAAAGTGTTTTTCAAGGCTGTCTCCTTCCCACTAGGCTACTTGGTTATCATGTTGAGTTTAGACAACTCTTATTGGAGTAGGTTTGCTTGTCTAGGTATTTTTAATGTATCCCACATTGATACATTCACATGAGCTATATTCATCTTCTTTATAATGTTAGTGAAAGAGACACTAACCTTATCTTGTCTACTAATAGGAATGGTGATGCCTATACCTTGAGATTTTTTAAGTGTGAAAGAGTTCTTAACATTATGAATTATTTGATATACTTATGCATTTGGGACTGCATTAGACATACCTTCCCTTTGTGATGTTTGAACACTTATTGATGAAACATTAGCAACCCCTTGAACCTCTTCAATTGCCTTTCTCTTTGCCCTTTTATATGTAACTATAGGAATTGATTATTGTCTTGATTTCCCTTGGTAATTCACAACACATGAGTAATATTAATGGAAATTGACTAAATTATATGCCATTTGAGTACTCTTTCCATTGTGCTCTCCTCCATTAGGTACCTCATATTGAGTCATGACTAGCATTGTTCTCAAATTTTCCATGAAATCTTGATTTAAGGACTCATTAAGATAGGTAGATGGATGATGATTTTGATCACATGAAGGCTAACCATCATGCTCTTGAAAAAGGTTATTTTGAGTAGGAACTAATTCTTTTGAGGTAGAGGTAACATTGGGATTATAACCATTATATAAATTTGCTTGAATTAGTTGACCTTAATCATGAGGATGACCTTGAAAGGGTGGTCTATTGCCTTGATAGTTTGGATAAGAATGATTATGTTGATAGTGTATTTGGAAAGGCCTCACTTTTTTTTATTGTATGATCCTCTTGAGACCTAAAATATCTTGCTTAAGTGCCCTCATTCTTTCTGCCTCATTAGATTTACTTGATTGAATAGGGGTAGTTGTTTTATGTTTTAGTGTAGGGATGGGAGCAATAATAGGTGTAGGCGTTTGTAAATAAGGGAATATAGGAATAAGGGGGTCTTGGGTTAATATTCCTAGCCTAAATCAAATAATTATCAACCCTAATAGCCACATCATAGGCATTAGGAAATGTGTTCCCTCTCATAGATTGTACTATCATGGAAATATCACTATCAAAAGGCTTAAAATAATAAAGTAAAGCATGATGTGTAGTAGGTCTTACCAAGATTTGGATCCTATCCCATGTATTCTAAAATATTGTGTTGAAATATTGAATAACTTCTTGAGGTTCTCTCCTTATGTTGGTCAAATGCTCAGTCAATGACAAATTGTCACTCTTGTCCTCAAATCTTCTCCTCAAAACATCTCCCAACTCATCCCATGTGGTGATAGGTTCAGGGGCCAATATACCATAATAATCAAGAGATTTAAATTTAAAAGATACATACAATAACCTAATTTATATATTCTCCTCAATGATGTGATGTATATTTTATAAGTTAACAATGTTTCTAATATGCTCAATAGGGGTAATGATAGGCTCACCGATGTATGAGGGACCAATTTTGAGGGTAGATATGGAAATGTCATCAAAATGGGAAAGTCTTAGAGGAATATATCCATTAAAATAAAAAATGTAGGTTGCTTACCATGATGGATTTAAGACTTTACAAGATTGGGCCAATCAAGAATGTTCTTATAGGTTTATGAGTAAGGTATGATATCTTTGGGTAAGGATGGGTGATAGAAAATATTTATTCTTTGAATAAATAATGAGGAATTTCTTTAAAATCAAAATAAATTCCTTTATTATGAGATTTTGTGCTTACCTTAGACATGGAACAATGCACTAATTTCCACCAAGATTCAGTTATTGGAATTGCTAGATACTGTAGCAAGTAGACTATTATAACCTCTTATTTTCAAGACCAGCATCCACCTTAAACAACCTTCTTGGACTTCATGTTCCACCAGGTGTGCCAAAACTATTATAATCTAAATTTTCACCCTAAATAATTCAATCAAACCTTCTCAAATTTGGGATAACATGGAAATATTTTTACATGTAGCCAAGTTGCTACAAGAGATAGATCTCTAGATTATGGGCTAGCTCCCTTGATCTAAATATTTAGGCTTTCAACTCACTAGTATAACCACTTATTGGGGGTGAAAAGGGAAGAAGGAAATTGAAAGTAACCTACACTAATGGAGGTGATACACCAAGGATATATCCAAAAACATACTTGCATTGTAATAAGAAGGTAGACTACTAAAACTAATCTCAACTCAAGGTTCTTTTAGCATAAGTGTTTATACATGAAGGTAGATTGCCATGAATTTACATAGGTGGGTAACTAAGAGGTATAATATTAGACACTACTAATTTGATTCACACATCAAAATATAACTAACAAACATATACACTTCATGAGACCTATTAGAATAAATGTATTACTCACAAAACACATACATGAGAAGAATGGAAGCAAGGAGAAACAATAATCACTTGTCATCCACATAGACTACTTGACATACTTAGGAAAGAATTATAGAGACTAAACTAGCTTGATAAAAATTTATTCAAAGTAAAAAAAAGATGTCAAACCAGTAGGGCTTCACCATACCAATTGTTGATACATTACAATGCCAAAATGGCTTCAATATATAGAGTCATAGGAGAAGAGAGAGAAAGAGTGATGTTTAAGAGTCACAATGACAAGTGTAAAGTATTGAAAACTAGTTACAATGTAGGAGAAAGAGTTATAAAAAAGCTCATGAAGTTATCTTGGACAAGTGTCTATCTAAAACATGACATCTTTCTTAATGTAGCATAGAGACACTTCCTTGTCCATATTGATACTATTTTCTTAATGAGGAGTCCACTTATCTATCTTGAAATACATTGGAATTAATTAACAAACATAATTTTACTTGATAAGTGGAAACATGATTTTTAAGGTCATCATACACTTTTCCAATTTATGACCTCCTCTTTTACACTTGTTGTTCACTTTCTTGCAGTCACTCATTAGCCTTCTAGGCTTCAATTCTCACACTTGTCACTATGGTGAATTTTACACAATCAAGGAGATTATTTGTAGATATATGAGACACATCATAAATACTTATTTTTAATCTGTTCTATCATATAAATTTCAAGAAAGCTCAATATCATATTTCTCATTTCTAATTTGTCAGTCACCTTCTTTCTCACTTTATATCCAAGACTGCCTACAACAAAAAGATTAGTAGAGGGTTATATATACATTATTAAGGTGATAATGGGGTATGAGGAGTTATACATCTCCAAACACCTTCCATCATGACTTTCACCTATCTATTCCCTTATGTACCTTCAAATCACCTCAAAAATTTCAAAAAACATAGAATTTGATCTATTTGTATAAGTGATGGTACAAAAAAATTGATTATAAAGTATCCTAAGAGAGTTACAAGTATGTAAAAATCATTTTATACATTAATTTAATCTTTATAGATGCATTTATCTTCATATCTTTCACATCAGGTTTGTATGAGGGTTTTAGGTCATCTAGGTTCTTAACAATGAATTATGAAGGTTAAGACCTTAACCTTTTAACTAAATCCACTAAGTTATACATTACCCTACTCAACTCTCCATAAATGATATAGATCCCATGCATATTATCTATATAGATGTGAGTGAAAGAAGTTGGCTCTCAAGTTCTTGCTATGCATTCTAGACACCTTTGAGATAAACTAGGCCCAAAAATGGCCAATTTGAGTTTCTATTTGCAAAATACTGAGTCTAATCAACCATAAAATATCTCATTAAGTCTCTAAAATTTATTGGTATGATCATATGTTCATATGAATGACATTATAGACCTAAGGGTGCATGCTTAGTTTTTAGGCTTGGTAGGCATAGACTGTGTTTCTAAGTATGTGACCACCTCTAAGTGTTTAGAGTGACTATAAGAACTTATATGAACTTATTAACCTTAAAATAAACTCTATAAATCATCATTAAATCACTTAAGACTCCCATTTCATGTTTTTACCATTAATGTATTAGGTCTATAGGTTGGATTGATTGTGGAGTGCCTCAGGTTTGAGATTAAATAGTGAATGCTTACACTATTAGTCTAACCAAAATTAGGACATGGAGGTATATTCCAACTCATGATGAATTTTTGTATCAATTTTTATATCCTAACCATGCTTCTAGATCCTTCAACATCTCAAATTCTCAAAACTAGCTTATAAGCCTGTGATTGTGTGTAGGATTTTGGTTGACTGAGTATGAGGTTTGAAAACCTAGTTTAGTTCATCTTCACTTTGCTTATTTGCCTCTGAGAATCTCATGAAAATGTGATATGATCGCTCTAAGAGTTATTTATACATGAATATATTTAACTTACACCTCTTTCAACCTTTCACACTTGCATCTTTCATTAGCTTAGGATAGTCTATAATCCTCACTTCAAATAGTAAGTGTTCATTAAGTAATATAAGATATTCATGTATGTGGTGATGTGTTTGATTATTTTTCTTCACACTTTTGGTTTCACCTAAGGTCACTAGGGTTATCTCACACCTAGATGGATTTATTTTTGCTTGGAAATCATGTTTTTATCCCTTTACCATCAATGTACTAGGTCTTACTTGTAAGTTGCATTATTCTAGGTTGATTTTGGCCTAGTGGCACTATAAGCCTCTAAGTATCTCAATTATAAACTTGACTAAGTTGAAATCCTTTCAACCATCAGTCTCTCTTGACCTAGAAACTTCCTCTTGTGTCAAGATGTGACTTCTCTATCTAGGATGAAAGAATATAATTATTAGGCTTGATTATACCTCATGGACCTTCATCATGAGATGAAATTATATGGAGAAAAATCTCTTTCTATAGAAGTTAAGGTAAATCATCTTATTTGTAACTTTATTTAGCTCTATAAATTGAACCTAATTTTTGTTGTATGGAATGGCCTTATAGGCCTTCAAATAATCTTCAAATATTACAATGTTCCTATTTCATGTTGAGAAGAAATAAACATTTATCAATGCCTTCTAACCTCTATATTTACATCAGACACTATTATCTAAGGCAAAAATTTATTACAATAGCTGTAAGTGGTGTTAGGGAAGTAGACTGTATGTAAGGGCTTCATGAATTTCTCAATCCTATGCCAACCAATATCTAGGTTCTTCAATGGAGAATTCGACCAACCATGCTCTGAGGGGTTGAAAAAGAATGTATTATCCCTGACTTGAATCCACTCACAAGAGGGCAAACTCTACAACTATGAAAATACTATTCTCATCTTTCAATGATGTTCACTTATATCACAAGAGAGTGATCCCACCTATATACCATGGTCATACATGCCAAAATATTTGAAGTCAACACTTAAAGGAAGAACATGATTTTAAATTCTACATACACCACTTGGTTGAGACTTACCTATTTCCAAAATGCAGATAGATGGGAAAAACTAATCCATTGGGATTACACAAGAAGTTTAAAGGTACTAACAATCTTAATGATTGTTCATATAGTATAGACCACCATTATTGAAATCATGACAATGAAATCTAATCTCATAAGGACTAATAACATCCTCCAAGTGCACTAAATCCAACTCTTCTTCTTAAATCCATACCAAAAGAAAATTGTTGACCCTTTTTGACCTGTCCAAGAGTGCGATAGGAGAGAGAAAGAAGTTTTTGACAATTTTGGATTTGTTGAAGCCACTTGAGCTTGGAAATGACTTATGGGGATCTCAAGACACCTTCTTGAAAAATTCACACATGCTAGATGAGCCATATTAGTTTGTACAAGTACTTGAAACTAACATTTTTCATATGATCTTCTTTATTTCATGTTAAACCTACAACATTTTAATTTTAAAACTTTCATACCTCACTAACATGTGGTATATTAGCCTACTATTTTACATTTATCCTTTTATGGAAAAACTACATAATCTCATTAAAATGACCAAAAGGTGGTATAAAAAGACATTGAGATAAATGGATAAATGTGACAAAGGTTAAAATATTTTATATGACCCTCAAAGATATAACTTGACCTCATTTAGGACAATGGTTACCATTTTCAAACTTAGGGGACCTTATGAATAGTTTGAATATGTAGGGGGTTGATTTAATTTGACTAGGGTAAAATTTAGTCAATAGTTTCCTTTATGCATTCCTTATATCCCTTTTCACCCCAAATCAGTAGGTCTTAATGATTTTGAACCATAATAGATGCACAAGGGAGCTAGCCCCATAATATATAGGTCTATCCTAGCCATAGGTCACCTAAAGCCTTTGGCTATTCCCAGTTTAACCCAACATTTGAAGTAGGATTGAAAAAAATTCTTCTTATAGTGCAAGTTGGAGTGTTAACAAGCACATTTGGATCCATACAAATGCATGGTCCACATATCAATGTTGATATAATAAGAAGTAAATTCATCTCAAAACTTAGTAATAATGGGTAGTGGATCATGTAAAGGGATAAAAACTAGTTGATTTGTGATGAATTTCCATTTTAAAATATTTTTATGAGATAAAATGTAAATAAAAATTATAAAGAACCATTACCCACTTTTATATGCATCTTGATAGTGTGACTTTGACATAAGATACTTACATGGATCAACTTTAGTGATGATATGGATCTTGTTATGAAGTAAATGATGTTTCAATTTTTGATTATAAAAATAAGATATAAACATAGATTTTTTATAAACATATATTTTTTATCATAATATATAAGTGTGTGACAAATGGAGTAAATGACATGTTCATAATGATCATCATCGTATTATGTGAATAAAGCACCCAAAGCGTGACCAGTGCCATAAATGTACAATAAGAGGGGTTGATTTGGAATTAGAGGAATAAGAAGAAACATATTTAGAATATATTATTTAATTATATTAAAAATTTATTGACAAGATTCATCCCATTCCATTTTGGTGTCTTTATTAAGTAACCTTGTAAAAAATTGTATTTTATCTACTAGACGAGACACAAAACATCATATAGCTTGAATGGGACCATTTCGGAATCAAAGTTGCTTTAAATTATTTTTTCATGTTATTTTGAGTATATATTTGAATATTTTAGGGTCAACTTAAATTCCTCTTTGATAAATAAAAAACCCAACAATTTACCTAAAGATACTCCAAAAGTACATTTTTAAAGATTTAAATGTATGTTAGATTTCCTCATTCTTCCAAATATTTGTCATAAATTTATAGTATGGTATTTTAAATTTTTTTATTTGGATTATAAATCATCAACATAACCTTTAACTTTTTTATGTATGTAATCATGAAAAATATGTGTCATGGCTTGTTGATAAGTTGATATTGCATTTTTAGTCCAAAAGACATTACTATATAACAAAATGTCCCCCATGGTGTGATGAATGATGTTTTTTTATGATATGTAGGATTAATAGATTTAGTTATATCTAAAAATAACTTCCATGAATAATAACATCTCATATATATATGTGGAATCCATAATCATATCTATGGTTGGTAATGGAAGTCATCTTTAGGACAAGTTTTATTTAAGCTGTGGTAATCTGTGAAACATCAAATATCTCCATTAAGATTTATTATTGGTACAATATTAAAAACTCATTTAGGATAATCAACAATGTGAATAAATTCGACATTCAAAATACACTCAAATTCACTTTTGACTAACAAAGTAACTTTTAGATGCATTTTCCTTTTTTTTGATTGATTTGTTTAGTGTTTGGATATAACAAAATATTGTGCATAGTTATCATTGGGTCAGTTCCATGCATGTATTTATATGCCCATGAAAATAATTGAGGATAATAACATAAATATTATCCAAAAGATTTGCCTTCATAATTTTGTAACATGGCACCCAATAGTATTAGTCATGGATCCTTTTTGGTGTTAAAGATTAAACTCAATGATTTCCTTGTTAAGTAATGTTGATCAATCTTACACATATGGAGTGATAGGATTAATATTGGGACCATCTAATTAAATGTGTATTTGTTTCACTAATTTCACTAAAATATACATGTGTATTTATTCATGATAAAATATTTTCTTATGATGGAAGGAAGATCCTCACATGCACGTAAGTATTACAAAAGATACTCATCATTTAAAAATTCATTCAATGTCAATATTTTTGGTGAGATCATGTTATTAATGAGTTAAGATACACTAATTACAATTGAGAAAAATGATTGACTTGATTATAATTCTCAAAGCACATATGCATATGGGTATGAACTTATGAGGTTGATTAACTTGATTAAGTCCTTGAGAAGTGGAATTAACATTATATCCAAGGCATGCTTTCCATTTATTGACATAAGTAGTAATAGGATAAATAATATCTAAAGCATTTTTGCCCAACTCTTGTATATATTCTTTGAAGTATTTAAATTCAAAACCATATTGATTGAAGTTGATTGAAGAGTCATTTAAATGTGGTATAGATGAGGGTAAATCACTAGGTGAAGTAAATAGTGATAATTAAATGAAAGAAGGATGCATATATGGAACATCAGTATCCATGGGATAGGCCATTGCATAATATTTTAAAATATATTGGTATACAAGACACACATTTATATATCCTTAATAATTAAAATTAAGACATGCATGTAATGTAAAAGTAATTACATTCATGTCATGAATCCAAGCTCTGCCTAATAAAATATTTTAGTTAAGATCATTATGTATAAACTAACAAACAACAACAAGAGTATATGGGCCCAAATAAATATTCAATGTAATTTTCCAAATTACTTGGTATATGATGTTGTCAAATACATGAATGTTCATATTTGAATGATTTAGATCTTTTGCTATTATGCCTAGTAAATTTAGGAAAGAAATGCTACAAATATTCAATCCTGATCCATTATCTACAAGTAATTTTTTGATCACCTTGTTTTATACAAAGAATTGGATATACAATGGTAAATATTGATCTATAATATGATTTTGGGGAAGATCCTCTCTTTCAAAAGAAATACTTTCTTCTAGCTATTAGATAACATTAAAAATAAAAGCCACATAAGGGGGTTAAACATTGTTAGGTAAAAATATATTACTTAATGTTTCATATAGTATATGTTTATATATTAGCATTATTTTCAATATCTCTAATAATGAAAATTTGGAATTTGTATTTTTAAATTGATCTAGTCTATTAAATTCCTAGGATTGAAGGATTTTCTCTAATGGAGGGGAGGGGAAGAGGTGGGGTAGGAGGAGGGAGGAACATGAGGTACTTTAGCTCATTGAGTATTTATAACATGAAAATTTTGAGGTTTATCACAAGATTACATACATGTTATTTGGTGTTTATTAGTTATGGTAAAAAATTTAGATTGAATATTATAACAATATGAAGTACACCATATTGGAGATTTCTCTAAGGTAAGTTTTTAAACATTATTGATATTAACCATATATAAATGATATGAATAACATCTTGGAAAGCAAGAGAATATTTTACACATAATTGTATAAATGTATGTAACATGTGGAAATAACATTCATTCATTGATCCCATTATGAATATAATATAATATGAATCAAGCAACATTAATGATTCTAAATAAAATAAAAGCAAAAAATAAGACATAAATATGATCTAGAAAAGGGTTTGCATGATTGTGTGGACTCTCAAATATACTTGGTCATTTGTTGATTAGTGTCAGCCCAATATTTTAGAGCACTAACTATAGAGGTTAAAATGTACCTATAACCCATTTAACCCATATCTTAGGGTATGATAATAATAACTTCCCTAGATGATATGTTCCTCTTAGGTGCACCACAAATCAAATAGTTAAAAGAGACTTCTTATAGTATAAACAAGGGATCATAGGTATTTTTTATATATCATGAGGTATGTATAATTTAATTCTATGTTTATTGGAATACTTAATGTCTAAATGGTGCATTTTATGAACTGATAGCATATGTCAGTTAATTAAATAATAAATTTTATTATTTATTAACACAAGTTGAAAAATTTGTGTGAATAAATATTAAAAGATATTTATTTGTTACCATTTTTTAAATTATTCTTAGGAAGAGGTTAGACTCATTGGTTACAATGGTCCACCTCCACACCCCAATATAAAAAGAGTGTTACCCCTTTGGTAAATTATTCATGATTCATATAACACTAAGTGATTCTTATTATTGTGACATTGAAATATTTGTGTATAAATATTATTTAGAGAGTTTTGTAAACATTAGCATTAATTCACCAAACTTCACCCTTAGGATAGGATTATTTAACACTCTCCAACTATAGGGTACCATGGGATTAGTCAAGGCTGTGGGTGACCTATGGATGTGATAAACCTCTAGTTCATGGGGCTATACACCCTAATGAATTAATCATGGTTAAAACCCTAAACCTAATGAATTTATGGGTGAGAATGGAGATATAAACATGAAATTAAATGCATGAAATCAAATCTATATTTTTGGAGGTGATGCACTAATATGATGTCTCCACTCTAACTGACCTTAAACAACATTAATGAATAATGCATGAACTAAACCACTCTCTCCAAGGCTTCTACAAAATAATGTTTCACATAGAAGATATATTAAATGATTAGAAAATGAGGGAATTTAAGGTAAGGCATGATTCAACACACTTACTAATTAAACTTCCACTCTAAGCTCAACCACTAACACCTTCACACACTATGTGACTTGCATGGAACCATGCACTAGCAACGAGGTGAGGAAAAGACCTACAAATGGAGAGAAACCTACCACTTATGAAAATAAAACAAGCATAAACACACTAAAAATATACTAGAGAAGCTAAAATAGTCCTTCATTATTTTAAGAGGTTTATAAGGTACAAAATCAAGTAGAGTTTCTTCATACCCAATTGAGGGATGAATACAATGGCCTTAGAGCCTAAATTTATAAAAAAACAAAGAAAGAGAGGTAAATCAGGCATAGAAATGTCATGGAGAGGCCATTGATGACCCTAATTTACTCCATCATCATTTACAAGCTACATGAAGATCAGTTACAACTCCTTCAACTCTCCCATGCATTATTTTGGCTAGTGGATGTCTTTCAATGAGATTTTTGGGTATTTAAATGGAGTGGTGGAGGTTGATTCAAACTTGGTTAACATAATTAAAATAATGAACATGAAAATTTAGTCAATCACTCCTTTTCTCATGTTAGTTAGAAAGGTGGCATCATGTTTTGATTAGCCTCCATGGATCACTAAGTAGCCCACCTCTCCTTTTGCATGTTGACAAGGCTCAAGAAAATACCTCCTTTTGAAATTAATGAGGTAGTTACATGGTGTTATGAACCTAAAATTACTCACTAAAAATACCTTCATGCCATCCAACATATTTTCTTATTTCTAAAACAAGCCTACTATATAATCAGGCCTAATCACTTCGTGTTTGGTGCTTGGATGGACATGGGAATAGAATATGAAATTAAAAATAGGTGAATAAACATTTTACAGTCTAAACAAGTGTTTTACGTCATGAATTATGTATTTAAAATAGTAAACACCATAAAACTTTACCCATCTAGGTGACTAGGTAACTCTTCACTAGCACTTGCAGGCTGGTCATTTGGTGCACACCTAAAGAAGCTTCTCTAGGAATAATTTTGAGTATTTTATGGTTATAAATGGTGAAAAATGATGCATAATAACTCACCCAATGATCTAAAACCTTTCACCAAACATTACACCTTAGAAATACTAGAAAACCTTATAAAAATTTTATTTTTAGTGGATCCATACAACTATTTGTACAAACCAATACCATGAACATGACCATCATTGAGTAAAAAATGAGTTACATGTGTTTTCCAAGATAATCCATGGAATTTGAGTGAAAATTTTCATGTTTTCTTCCATCATGTCTTTATCAGGGTTTATGTAGGGTTTTAATGTCTTACTATCTTAATGATGGTTCATAAATTATAGGCTTCAAGACCAAAATTTTTTACCATGTATTTTTAGTCTATAACTCCCTTAAGAAGTCCTAAAAATATCCTAGTACCCTGCAACTTGTATGATGAGATGTGAGTAAAATTTGGTTGACCTCAATTCTTTGCTATGCATTTTGGGTGGGTTATAGTATTAGGGATTGTTCATAGAGATGGGATCTTAAATCCCACTCTTTCTTCCATGGATGGTGAATACATAAGGGTTCCAAAATAAACCTAAGATCATTGGGTCTGAGTCATCCTTTCATGTAATATATGAGCATTAGATTGACAAATTGACAAGGTAGACTAGGGTAGTGAAGTTTGAGAGGTGTGATATGATCAAATCTAACATTTTATTAAATTAATATATTTGAAACACTCTCCTCAAGACCTAAAACATCATCACACATCTATTTATGACCTCTAGCCTACCATGGGAGTCAAAGTCTATCACTAAGATTGAGGTGGGGTTTTGATGCCTTAAGGTTGATTTTAGGCCTTAAAGGCTTGGACTAAGTTTCAAGACCTTGAGTCACATATAAATGTCTATATGGATTAAATATCACTATATCACCCTTATCCACCTAACTTCCACCTTTTGTATTTGTTCTTAGCTACCCTGACCATCACCTTATTCCTTTTCTCTTGTAAGCCTTCCATATTCATCACTATCCATGTCAAGATGTTGATAATTTGGCCTCCCAAGCCAAATTTCAACCCCTAAAATAAAAAAAAATTCATGAAAAACCCTCCAAGCTTATACATGGTAATATTCATGCATTGTGACATCTTATTTGGTCTCTTTTGAAATCCTTTTAACATTGATTAAAGTGCCACAGTATGTACTGGACATTACTTATAGAGATCATAAGATGTCATAATTGATTAAGGCTAGATGAGATGTTTAAAGGGTCATTTGATGACTTGGAAGGATAACTAAATCTTGAAATAATCTTGACTAAGTAGACCATGGAGGTAACCTTAATAAGCTATGACATCTTATGATCTCTACAAGTAATGTCTAATACATATTATGATGCCTTAATCAATGTTAAAAGGCTTTCAAAAGAGACCAAAGAAGATATCATAATACATTAAGATTAATATGTACAAAATTGGAGTGATTTTCATGATTTTTTTTTTAATTTTAGGGGTTGAAATTTGGCCTAGGATGCCAAATTATCAACATCTTGACATGGACAGTGATGACCATGACAAAATTACAAGAGAAAGGGACTTAGGTGGTGGTCAAAGAAGCTGAGAGAAAATTTAGAAGGTGGAATTTAGGTGAAAAATGGTACTATAGTGATGTTTAATCCATATATACATCTATAAGTGACTCATGGTCTTGAAACTTAGTCCAAGACTATAAGGCCTAAAACTAACCTTAAAGCCTCAAAATCCCACCTCAATCTTAGTGATATAATCTAAAACCCATGGTAAACTAGAGGTTATAAATATATGTGTGATGATATTTTAGGTCTTGAGGAGAGTTTTTAAAATATAAAAAGGCAAGAAATTGTTAGATTTGATCTTATCACCCCTTCCGAATTATACTACTTGAGTATGCCAAGTCAAGTTGTCAACTCTAATTGTCATATATTACATGATAGGATGATTAAAAAATATTAATATTAGGGGGAGTTTATGACCCATATTCACTCACCATCCATGGAGGAAAGAGTGGGATTTAGGATCCCATCTCTATGGACAATCCCTAACACTGCAACCCACCTAGAATCCTTAACAATGAATTGAGGTCTACCAAATCTCACTCACATCTCACCGTCTAAGTTTCATGGTACCAAGATATTTTTAGGAGTTTTAAAGGGGTATATGGAATAAACATCCATGGCAAAAAAATTTAGGTTTGAGGTATTTACTTTATGAACCATTATTAAGATGATAGGCCACTAAAACCCTACATAAACCCTAATAGAGACCCAATAGAAGAAAAAATGAATAATTTGAACTCAAAATTTTTAAATGAATATAACTCATTTTTAACTCAAATTAGGTCTTATTATGGTATTGGTATGTAAAGATAGTTGTACAAATCCCCCTAAAACATCATTTTTATAAGATTTCATGGTATTTCCAAGGTGAATATATTGGTGAGATGTTTTAGATCATTAGGGAAGGTATTATGAATCATGATTAACCCTTTTAAACCATAAAATACTCATAATTATTCTTGGATAAGCTCTTATAGGTCTGTACCAAATGGCTAGTTTGCAAGTGCTAGGGAAAGGTGACCTAGTCACCTAGATGGGTAAGTTACATAGTGTGTACTCTATGAAATGTATAATTCATGATGTGAAAAAAGTTTTTATACTTTTAAAATTATTATTCACCTATTATTAAGGTCCTATTTTGGTCCCATGGCAATATAAGCAACAAGCACTAAGTGACTAGGCCTAATTGCATAGTAGGCCTATTTTGGAAATAAGAGAAGATGTTGGTTGGCATGAGGGGCTGATGAGTGAGTAATTTAAAGGTAATAATACCATTTAACTAACACATAAATATAATTAGGCACATTTATATATTTATTATGGAGGATTGGGCAATTTCTAGAGACTAGTCAACATGCAAAAGGAGAGGTGGGATACTTGTGATCCATGGAGGATAATCAAACCATGATGCCACCTTTGTAACTAAAATTAGAGAGGGAGTAATTATAAAAATTGGAATGGTCATGATTTTAATTAATTTAACCAATTTTTAATCATCCTCCACCACTCTATCTCAACACCCAAAAGGCTCATTAAAAGACATCCGCTAGCCAAAACAATGCATGTGAGAATTAAATGATCTATAACTAATATTAATACAACTTGTAACTACTAATGGAGTGAATGAGGGTCATTAATGAAATCTCCATGTATTTTACCCACATAATTTCACTCTCTATATTGGTTTATGTTCTATAAATTTAAGTTTGAAGGCCATTATATTCATCCCTCAGCTGGGTATGAGGAAACTCTACCTAAGTTTGTACCTTATAAGATTCTTGAAATAATGAAGGGATTTTTAGCTTATATAGTATAGGTTTAGTGTGTTTATACTCATTTTATTTTCATAAGTGGTAGTTTTTTCTCCCTTTGTAGTTTTTGCCTCGCTTAGTTGCTATTACATGGTTGTATGTAGGCGATATAGTGTGTGAAGGTGTTAGTAGATAAGCTTAGAGTGGAATCTTGACTAGAAAGTGTCTTGAATCAAACCTTAAATTAATTACACTCATGTTATAATAATATAATATATCCTTTATGTGAATCACTATTGCTTAGAAGCTTTGGAGAGAGTGGTTCGGTTCATGCATTATTCATTTGTGTTGTTTAAAGTGATTTAGAGTGGATAAATCATATTAGTGAATCACCTCCAATAGTATAGATTCAATTTCATGCATTTAATTTCATATTTTTCTCTCCCTTTTCACCCCAAAAATTTAATAGTTTTAGTATTTGATCCATGATTGATGCACTAAAGGAGATAGCCCCATAAACCAAAGGTTTATCCCACCCATGTCACCCATAACCTTGGGCTAATCCCATGTTACCACAAAGTTAGAGAGGTCTAAAAAATCATATCCCAAGGGTGAAGTTTGGTAAGTAAATAGTTCATGCATACATATTGGGATAAATATTCAAGTAATTATAACACTAAATTGCACATTCAATCATCATTTAGAGATCTCAAGCATCTGCAAGCATTAAAAACGGAAATTTGTAATCAAGGTCTCATGCCAAGGGTCATCAGAAGGTATTCATCTAAGGGTAAGAATAATTTTTTATTGGTAATAAAATTTATTCTTCACTTATCTCATGATGTGTAATGGCTGGTTATGAAGGAACTACTACCCTACACCTCCCTATCAGTAGCATTATGATCCATACCGACCCCTTTATGATCCTTGTCAACCCTATATTGATCCTTGTCAACAAAATGATTGATTACATCAGTCATATGATCTTTTTTACTACTAATAATATCACCCTTCCTCTCCTTATGAACCCTATTAGCCTCTTTGGCAGCCCACCTATCCTCCTGACCAATATTGGAAAGATCATAATACTCCTAGCTAACATGGCCATGTTCCAAATCAATCCCTCTCAAGCCTTAAACAAACTCTCATGGGTTATGAGAAATACATGGATGGGATTGATACACAAAGGGGGTATGGCAAAGAGGTCCCTACCCAACTAATCTAGAATGGGAGTAACTCATTTCAGTAAGTCAAGAGAGAATGGTTATATGTTATGAAGGAGAATCAGTCAAGACTAACTAGTGATTGGTTATATGTAGGTGGTCTAATTTCAATTATAGAGGAGAACCTAGTGGTCCATGATGGGAAACAAGTCTAATTTTTCCAGCCTCATGTGCCCTCTTCCATTCTATATT
Organism: Torreya grandis; assembly: GCA_037957365.1. Classification (NCBI taxonomy): domain Eukaryota; kingdom Viridiplantae; phylum Streptophyta; class Pinopsida; order Cupressales; family Taxaceae; genus Torreya; species Torreya grandis. The sequence continues at coordinate 3,709,852 of JARHVA010000323.1, forward strand.
AGTCTTATTTTGATCATCCCATCCCTCCTCAAAATACTGAGTCATGTGAGTGTCAAAACCTTCCAAGTTCCCCACAAGCTCCTCAAGCCTTCCCTATTTGGAAGTCTATCCAAGAAAATATGTAAAATAAGGAATAAGTATGTGTTGAGAAGAATAAATATCAGACTTTTAAAATCCATCCCCTTCCTAATTAGCTTGAGGGAATTAGTGATCAGATCAAACTTGACTTTGAGGCACACCTATCTAGAGATGTTGAACTTAAAAATGAACACTTATATCAGTCAATGGAAATAATAAGAGTAATGAAATATTAAGATAAGTTGCCTTCATTCATGCCCAAAGTTACAACATAGGTAATAGAAAAATTTCTTAAATCCAAGGTTCTAACTTAAAAATAAGTAGTACGATCATGGGGAAAGGAAGATAAGTCAAGCATACATCAAGATGTTAGAAATAAAGAAAAATATAAATCTATTCAATCCCCATCCATCCCTCCTCAAGAGTCCAAAGCATTCCCATAATGTATTTTCATTCAATGGAATATGTAAAAGGATAATGAGGTGTTAGTTGTCAAAAGTGAGAAATTGAATGAGAAGAATGAATCATACATAACACCAATAGATTTGACCTCTCTTATAGAGTCCTTTCAAGTATCTTCCATTCCACTTCTTGAAAAGGAGCTTATCCTTAGGGAGGCAAGTGAAAAAGGTAAAGAAGTGGTGGAAATTGATTAAGGTAGGTTAAATTGAGGAAGAGATTTCCATTAGGACACCTCTTGGTGAAGAGAAACACATATGAGTCTTTAACAATGCAAGAGCTAGTGAACTTAAAGAAGATAAAGGTAAACAAGATGAGCCCCAAAAGGAATGCATACCCATCAGCTAAGAAGAAGATGACCTTGAATACCTCCTTGATGACATGGAAAATTCTCTCCATAATGATAGTATTGAAGAATATGGGAATGGGTTAGCTTTCCAATTTGTAATAGTTTCATAACAAGGAGACATCCCACAAGAGGTTTCAAGTGGAAATGAAAGATGTAGACTAACATGTGAGGTTGAAGAAGAAGGTGACCTTGATGTCATGCAAGCTAATTAGGATATGATGATGGCTAAAAGAGATTTTAATGATCTATCAGAGGTGGAAGAAAGTTTCTTAGAGTTCTATGAGCATGGTCAAAGAGGTATGGTTTCCAAATCCTTATCAAGTTGTGTTATGCATATCTCTACATTAGCTCCTATGAAGCAAGAAAGCCAAAGAAAATTAAATCAATGTGAAGATCAAGAAAAAGACTTGTTTGACATCATAAGATCATATTACTCTCTTATTGAAACATGTCATGATACCATTTAGATTAGATAAGGTAGTGTCACCAAACAAGAATAAGGTAGTTGTCCAACCATGCCATTCTGAGAGGCTATCTCATTAGAAGGTGACTTATTTGAGGTATTCAAACAAGGTTATAAGCTTGTATTTCAATTTTTAGATGTCTCTCCACTCTTATGGAATGCATATAAATTTCAAATGTCTTAATATTTTATGAAACAAGATTCATCTCTCCTATAAGTTAACCCTGTAGCCATGCCACAAGAGCCACCTCAGACTATTCATCTTGATCAAGAGCAACCTATGGGTGAGGTAGAAATGAGATTATTAATACAAAGTAGAAAAGGATGGATATGAATGGGTTTTGGATTCACATAGCCAACCCATGAACCTAAGGATGGATCAAGAATGTTTAATTACTATTATAGGAGGCTATGAGCATGCCAACATCTCTAGACAACAAATGTTTGGACTCTAATTAACACATGATAATATAACCTCATGGTGATATGGTAATAAAAGGAGATTCCCATTTGATCTTGGAGGATAAAGAGGTTTTTTTAGGTTAGAGTGTATAGTAGGTTGTCTTTGTCTTGTTTCTAATAATTGTGTCAACATAAGTGTAGTTTTTTATCCTTAGTTGCTTTGTCATCCTCTCTTATTGATTTTTAGATGTTTTAGGTGTTGTTTTCTTATTATGTGTCCTTATTTTGTTTCCTTTGTTTCTTTTTGTGTCTTTTGAAATATTATAATCATTAAGGTTTGTAAGGTATTAGTCATGAGGTGTCAGATCAATCAATAAAGTCTCTCATCTAATCCATGACTGTCATGCATGAGATAATAGGTTTTCTTGACTAGTAGGATGGTAATCCCCTATGAGTTGCCAAAGATGTTAATAATTTGGCCTCCCAGGCCAAATTTTAACCTTTACAATTAAATTTTTTTCATGAAAACCCCTCCAAGCTTGTACATGGTTATATTCATGCATTGTGATATCTTCTTTGATATATTTTTAAAGACTTTTAACACCAATTAAGGTGTCATGATATGTACTAGATATTACTTGTAGAGATCATTAGATGTCATAGTTATTTTGGGTATTTGGATGATGTGCTAGCTGTCATGTTGGTATTTGAGTGAGTGGATGGGTGTTAAATGTCTTTTGATTCCTAGATAATGTCCAAAACCTTGTTTGACAAAATTAGGTTCTTTTGTGGAAACTAAGGTATTTGGGGAAATTAAAGTTTATGGTTTTCATAGTATTTATGCCTATCTTAGTCATTTAATGTGAGAGAGACCTTGATATCAGATGTGAAGGGTGTCCAAATCATGTTGAAGTCAAAAATTGTATCCAAGGTTACCTCCATGGTCTATGTAGTCAAGATTCTTTTAAGCTTTAATTAGCCTTCCAAGTCATCAAATGACCCTTCAAACATCTAATATAAGTCAAGTTGCATTGTAAACCTTTGGAAAGGGGTATTTTTTTTGTAAAATTATATTAATAAGGTCTTAAAATGTCCCCATATCAATCATATTATCATTTTAGGATGGTTTCATATGCATAAATGGGTCATTTTTGAAGTCAAACACATCTTCCATTTACCAAATGGGCCCCACACATTGAAAAATGACTCTAAAACTTCCATCCATCTATAACATATATTTTAAAATTTTATTTGGCTCCTATTTTCCCTCCCTTTACCATTTAATTGATTCTGAAAGATTTAGACATGAAAATGTAGAAAAAATGGTATTTTGTAGGTGTTTACAGGCTTGTATGAATTTTTATGATTAGGTACATATCAAGAGAGGTTAGATTATTAATGAAGGTTCATGGAAGGATCTTAGATAATTTTCACAACCTAAGTGTGCAAGGAAATGTAGGAAAGATAGTTGAATTCCCATCAAACTCTTGGTAGGCTCATAGGGCCCATTTTAAGTTGCATAATATAGTCCATACAAGGGGATTCAGATCCTAAGATCTTATATGGAAGTGGGGACCCTAGTGAGATTCTAATAAGTGGAATTAGTTCTTAGATCCATCCCTTTTTCTTTATAAATGATTGGTAAGAACCCTAGGTGGTCTTAAGCCCTTTACAAACTCCACATGCCCTAATACAAGGAGATTCATGGAAAGTTTAAGCTCATTGTGGTGGATAAAGAATGGAGGAATCAATATAAGGGTGTTTTGAATGTTTTAGACTCCTATAAAAATGTTCTTATGGTAATTTTAAGGATATATCAACTCACATCTCCCCTTAGTAGGTAGTTTTTAGGTTATGTGCTAAAGTTTATGTGTTTCATACAAGAACAAGACATGAATATGATCAAATGATGAGTCTCCATGCTCCCTACATGACCCTATAATTCTCTACATGATCACCATTTGATAGGATTAAACCTCCTTTTAAGATATATCAATGTCCACTATGTAAATAAAGAAGGAAGAACTTCAAGTTTGATCTCATTAGTAGTACATCTTCAGGGTTCAATTACATGACTGATTGTCTTCTTCAGGTGGAAAGAGTGATTCAAGGATGTGGGGGAGATATCTATTAAATAACCAAGCTTCCTTATATCCCTCAAGGCCAAGAAACCATAAAATAGTTACCAAATTTAATATAAGTTAAGGTGTTTTAGCCTAATTTAAAGTTTTTTGAGATCTCCTAGGTTCATTTTTCTTCATCATAATGCTTGGTCTAGTCAATAAAATACCATATCTTGTTAAATACATAAGTTTAGGATATATAGGTATTAGTATAATGGTCTCAAGAAGGATAAGGGAAATCTTTATGGCCTCATTGGAGTGTCTAATTTGTGCTAAATATTCAAAACTATTTTCACACTACCATGAACCTATTTCCTAAACTCCCAAACTCCAAACCACATCTCTAAGGCTGCCTAGTGGCTCAAAGGATAGTGAAGCATTAAGAGATGAAGGAACCTATGAAATATAATATAATTTATCATAGTTCCCTCAACAAGTGAATCAAGGAGACTAAAGATAATCTCATGAAAAAATGTCCAATTAGGCTTGAAGGAGCTCAACAGTGATACACAAGATTATGTGTGGAAACTTGATGGAACTTAATAAGTCAAGGAAATTGAGAATATAAAGGTGAATAAATATTTATATAAGGATGTTAATATGCTTAAAATTCTAATCTGATCCACATATGCACCATGAAATAACTTCAATTAATGGAGATGTAGGCCTATAGGCATGTAGGTCTTCATTTTTAAGTGTATGAGATAATCTTATATAGAGAGATAGAGATAAAGGCCAAAAGAGACACAAAAAATGTATGTAAGGATGAATTACATATGAATTTCAAGTATTAGGTCACTTGAGTTATTGAAGGGATGATCAAGAATAATGGTCAAGATAGACCCATAATACCTACACACACATAGTGAACCTTGTACATATAGATCCACCTAGTCAATTTGAAATTCTAAGAAGGTTAAAAAGGTATAGGAAAATGTTAAATTAATGTGTATCATGATTAAATAATCAATAGTTCTTAAAAATACCAATCATGACCAAGGAGGATGCAAGTATATCTCATAGTCAAGGCAAGCCTGAGAACACCTACAGGTAGGGTCATTAGTAAGAAGACGAAGTGTGAAAAATATACAAAGAGGTGAAGTGTAAGGATGAGAAAAAAATAATATATTAAATAATTTATTAAGGTTATTAGTATAAATTTAATTTTTTGGTCTATTGAGATAGAGAAAAAGATCCTAGTGGCATAATAAGGCCCAATAGGCCTAAATTAGCATGTACATGCATGTGTACATGATTGTAGAAGGATTCTAAGAGAAAAATTGAAAGGAGGAATAATATAAAATGTGTTAATATGATATAAAGGAATATTTAATAAAAATTTAAATTTCATAAACACTATAGAGAGCTAGACGAGACTATTTAGGTCTCTAACTCTAACTATTTTAGACACTTGCCATGGATAATGATGAACATGGCAGACTTACAAGATAAAGGGTCTGAGGTGGTGGTAAAGGAAGATGAGATAAAATGTATAAGGTGTAATTTAGGTGGATAATTGTTCTATAGTGACATTTAATCCATATATACATCTACAGGTGATTCAAGGTCTTAGAACTCAATCCAAGCCTATAAGGCCTAAAACCAACGTTAAGGCCTCAAAACCCCGCCTCAATCTTAGTGACACAATCCAAACTCCATGGTAGTATATATTTCATAAATATAAGTTTGATTATTTTTTAGGTCCTAATGATAGTGTTTAAAATAGAATAAGTCAATAAAGTTTTAGATTTATTCCTATCACCCCTCTCGAACTACACTACCCCAATCTACCATGTCAAGTTGTCAACTCCAACACCCATATATTATATGATAGGATGAATAAAACCACGTGATTTTAGGGATATTTTAAGACCCCTATAAACTCACCATCCATAGAGGAAAGAGTGGGATTTAGTATCCCAACTCTAGGAATAATCCCTAACACTACAACCCACCTAGAATGCTTAGCAAGGAATCAAGGTCTACCAACTTTCACTCACATATCACCATACAATTTTAATGAGATAAAAAAATTTAGGATTTTTGAATGGGTATATGGAATAAACATCCATGGTAAAAAATTTTGGGTTTGAGGCCCGTAATTTATGAACCGTCATTAAGATGGTAGGCCATTAAAACCCTGCATATACCTTAATAGAGATCTGATGGAAGAAAAAATGAAGAATTTTCACTATAATGCCTTGGATTAACTTTGAAAAAAAAATTAAACTCATTTTTTACTAAAAGGATGTCCTATTCATGGTATTGGTCTATAAGGATAGTTGTATGGATCCTCTAGAAACACTATTTTTATAAGGTTTTATGGTATTTCCAAGGTGTAGATCTTGGTGACAAGTTGTATATAATTAGGGAAGGTATTATGAGGAATTTTTAACCTTTTAAAACCATAAAATACTCATAATTATTATTTTAGAATATTATGTAGGTTTTCACCAAATGGTCAATCTGTAAGTGCTAGTGAAAGGTGACCTAGTCACCTAGATGGGCAATACATGGTGTGTACTTTTTAAAAGGAATAAGTCATGATGTGAAACACTTTTTTATAATTTTAAAATTATTATTCACCTATTATTATGGTACTATTATGGTCCCATGGCCATCAAAGAAACAAGCACTAAGTGAATAGGCGTAATTGCCTAGTAGGCCTATTTTGGCAATAAGAGAAGATGTTGGTTGGCATAAGAGGCTAATGAGTTAGTAATTTTAGGGTCATAACACCATGTAAATAAATAATAAATGTGATAAGGAAAATTTATCATATCTATTATGTATGATTAGGGTAGTTTCTTGAGCCTAGTCAACATGTAAAAGGAGAGGTGGGCTACTTAGTGATCCATGGAGGTTAATTAGACCATGATGCCACCTTTGTAACTAACATGGGAGAGGGAATGATTGAAAAAAATTTCATGTTCATAATTTTAATGAGGTAAACCATGTTTGAATCATCCTCCACCACTCCATCTCAATGCCCAAAAGTCTCATTGAAAGACATTCACTAGCTGAAGCAATGCATGGGAGAGTTGAAGGAGTTGTAATTGATCTTCATACAACTTGTAAATAATGATGGAGTGAATTTGGGTCATTAATGACATCTCCATGTATTTTCCACACCTTATTTTCCCATATTTATTCTCTTACGTTCTATAAATTTAGGATCTAAGGGTATTGTATTCATCCATTAGTTAAGTATGAGAAAACTCTCCCTAAGTTTGTACCTCATAAACCTCTTGAACTAATGAAGGACTATTTCATCTCATATAGTAGAGGTTTAGTGTTTTTATGCTTGTTTTATTTTCATAAGTGGAAGGTTTATCTCCCTTTGTAGGTTTTTGCCTCACCTAATTTCTAGTACATGGTTTTATGTAGGTCATATAGTGTGTAAAGGTGTTAATGGCTAAGCTTAAAGTGGAAGTTTGACTGGTAAGTGTCTTGAATCAGACCTTACCTTCATTACCCTCATGTTATAATAATCTAATATAACCTCTATGTGAAAAATTGTTTCTTATAAGCCTTGGAGAGAGTGTTTCATTTCATGTATTGTTCCTTGGTGTTGTTTAAGGTTAGTTAGAGTGGATACATCATATTGGTGCATCACCTCTAGTAGTATATATTCAATTTCATGCATTTAATTTCATGTTTCTCTCTCTTTTTTTACCCCAACAATTCATTAGGTTTAGGATTTGATCCATGATTGATGCACTATGGGAGATATCCCCATAAACTAGAGGTTTAGTCCATTCATAGGTCACCCACATCCTTGGGATAATCCCATGTTACCCCAAACTTGGAGAGGTCTGAATAATCCTCTCCTAAGGGTGCAGTTTGGTGAGTCAATAATTAGATAGAGAATATGTGAGAAGAGAAAGATTTATGTATTGGGTTCTAGTTTATTAATATTGAATATATCAATTATGTTTTTTTATTTATCTATGATTTTATACATTATATCTATGTCAACATTTGATTTGTGTTCTTTGGTAATTGATTACTATCTTTCTATATTCTATACATTACATATTATATAAATTTTAACATGGAATCAAAGCCATGTGATGAGTGATTGTTTGGAAAGATACTCTATAATGATTTAGACCCCTTACAAAGATCAAATTCAAGCAAAACCAATTTATTTTCAACCATGTGTGTTTGTACAATACAAGGAGAGAGAAAAATTTATTTATATCTCTAGTAAAGTTAATATGTCAATAAATTGTCAACCAAATACAAAATAAAGCACTTAATATCAATCTAAGGCCTTCAAAAAAGTAAAAGATAGTTTTTAAGCCTCTTGGACACCATTTTCACCTCTAGTATGGCCATGAAGGCATATCATTTTTGTTAAAAAATATGAGAAAATAATGTTTTTTTCAAGTACTCAAAACTCTATTTAAGAAACCAATAATCATTTTAAAGTAGTTCAATCTATGACACCATTATTGACCATTGTATTATGCTTTATGCTATGAAATAAAAATAATTCATTTTACAGACTTCCTATAGTTTTTTTTGAGTTTTAGAGTTGGTTTGTCTTGTTTTTGACCTATCAAAAAACTTTGAAGATCATTTGAGGGATTAAAATTATATATTTTTAATTTTTCTTCAACCATAATTATATATTTTTAATTTTTCCTCAAACACCTAGGTGCCATTATATAACCTGGTGGGTTGGAAAATTAGTTTCTCAATCAAAAATTCTATTTTAAATGCATTAGATGTATCAAATATCTTCTTGAGGGAGATCAGACAAGTTTAATTGCCTCTAGCACCCTCCAACACCACCCCTACTTCCACAATTGTGTCATTATCACCTAATAGAATATGCAAAGATTAGTAATAGTTTTAGAAAATATTTAATAAACATTTGATTTAATTAAAACAAATATTTACATATAAAAATTAAGTGGTCCCCACTTTAGAATACACTATTTTATAAAAAAATTAAAAATATTTTTTATAGTTTTTATGTGCATTCTGTAACTTATTTTTTTAATTTTTAAAAAATTAGCTTAAAAAGTTTTAATTATAGATTTGTAGATATAAACAACTAAGTAATCTACTAGATGAGTTGGTAGATTTTATTTTTCTAAAACTTGTAAAAGATGAGGTCTAGTGTTTAAAACCCACTAACCTCTATTTATTTTTGGTGAATATTTAGTTAAATATAATTTATTTTTTAAATTATTAATTAAAAAGTCTTTTTTGATTTGTGTGCAAGTAACTTGTGTTCAAAACTTTAGTATTTTTTTGAATTTTTTAACAGTTAATCTAAATAATCCTTTATCGATCATGGTTGCATGACCACTTAATTTCTATTTTTTTGGGTATTTTAGATACACTAGTATGGTCCATTATTGATTTAAATCTTTCTTATATATTTTGTAGGATCTATTTTAGCGTAAAAGTTATTTTGTGACTTTTTGTAATAATTGTGACTGTCACTTTTATTATTATTATTTTATATTTTGTGAATTATTTTATAATAAAATAAGTGGATATTTTTATTTTGACCCTAGAATATTTATGTTCATTATAAAATAAAGTATAAATTCATATTAAAATAATGTTTTATAAACTTTTATAGTGTTGGAGTGTCTCTTTTAAAGAGAAGTTATGGTTTCTCCTAACTTTGTGCTAGATAAATATCAAATGCTTAATAGATATAAATTTAATATCTATAAGATTTGTATTAAATCCAAGTTTATGGATAAAAAAATATTGAATATTGTGGTCAGGACTGAAAAATCCCTATCAGGGTTGAATGTCTCAGTTGAGCTTATTAATACGCTTCATAGAAATCATAAAAAGCTATGTTGATTATTATAAGGAGTGTTAAGGATGAATTACTACTCTTTATCGACAATCAAAAGTCTCCTAGTAATACTTGCAAACTCCTTGAGTCTATGCATGAGGACACTCCTCTCTCTAAAATAATTAAGTTGATCCTTGGATTGTTTTATATAAATATGAAATGTGATGAAAAAGTTGTTTATATTTTTGTTAAAATTTAAAATATTAAAGATTAGTTATATGGATGCAATTATAATTTAATTCAATATAAATTTTTATATTTCACTATTCAGTTAAATATTCATGAAATTTTTTAGAATTTTATTTTAATTCTTAATTTAAAATACCAAATAGAGCAAGATATCCCTAATCTCACTACTCTGTCTACTCTTCTAGTTCAAGAAGAGAAAGCGATGTCAAATATTAATTCTAAAGAGAATAACACTCATGCACTTCTTGCCTTCCATAATATTTTTAAAAATAATATAAACTATAAGTCTAACTCTAATTATGCTAATGGTAAAAATGGGAACGAAAAATCTAGTAATAAGAATCATAAAGTTAAGTTTAATGAAAATTGTAATCTATGTGGTAAATTTGATCATAGTAGGAAAGATTGTTATAAAAATAAAAAATGAGCTAATAATAAAACCTATAAAATAACAAAAAGAATAAATCTAATCAAAATCATTAATGTAATCAAAACCATAATCATAACAACCACCAATAAAATGATGGGGGAGAGAGGGCCTCGCATCTGTGTAGCCCCCCAAACCCTAAGCGTCTACGTGTAAAATACCTTAATGCAAGATCTATTACTGCGTGGAACTTATTTCTTATTGTAGTTTTTTGTATTGTGGGTGGAATGCAGATAGGATTTCCAACCCAAAGTTGAGCTACCATCTAGAGTTGGATTGTGAAGGAAACAGTGATCGAATGGAGGAAATCCCTTGCGGGGGAGACGTACGGGGTCTCATGGAGGCTGCCGTGGGGAGAATGTCTTATGAAACCTATGGGGGAGTGTCTGAAGGAGGTCGCCGTGGGGAGAAGGGCCAGGATCTAGCTAAAAAAGATAGGCATCTTGTGCATGAGTTTGTGCAGCATTGTAAAGCTTTATTTTTGCATAGATCTATATGTTTATCTTGGATTTCCATTTTGTGGCTACCGTGCTGACCATTACCTTGTTCTGAGTAGATAGGTGATTTATTCAGTGATATTTTGAATGCCATGGTGGTGATTCCTCTGAGTAGAGGGGGTGATCTCATAGATGTTTGGGGGGGATGGAATGGGTGGTGGCAGCGACAGATCCAGGGCTTGTTTTGTTGTGTTGATAGCGGATCGAGAGGTGCTCTATGTCTGCTAAAACCTTAGGTTTAAGGTTGAGGATGATGTATTTTAGGGTTAGAGACCAAATTTGATTATTTGCCTTTACCTTCTGTCAAAGGGGTCATGACTCAAGTAGAAGTGCTTCCAGACGTCTTTGATGTAGTGTTGATTGCCATGGTGGCAAATCCTTTGAGTTTAGTAGAGGGAGTGAATGGGGAGATGATCAGGTGGATGGATTAGGTGAAGGCGGTGTTGGTTCTGGGGAATGTTTCTTTGAATGCTTGGTTGGTGCTGGGGACCAAGGGATGGTGTCTGCATGGCTCCCTCAAACCCTTCCTCATGTATATGCAGCTTTGTAAGGTGAGATCTATTATTGCATGGCAAATTTGTTTAGGTAACAAGTCCTTGTAAAACTTGGCTTCTTATTTCAGGTCGTAGAGCCTAGTTTTTTTTTTTAGGTTTCAGGTCCTTGTAAAACTTGGGGTGCTTTTACTGGTTTATTTTGTTGGTTTTAAGTCCATGTAAAACCTGGTTTAGTTATTATTTTTTAGTGGGTTTGCCTTTCCTAGCGGTTTGTAATGCTTTATCTTTCTTGAACTGTATTGGGTTTCAGGGTCCCTTCAAAACCTATTTTTACCTTAATCTAAAACAACCACCAAGAACATAATTATAATGTTATTTCTTTATATGCTACCTCATTTTATTCTAATGAGAATGAATATATTTGTGGTGAATCATATCATATGAAATGCTTATCTAATATTTTATCTAATAGTAGAGATATTTATGAAAATATTTATTTAGGAGATAATTTATTTTTAGGAGCTACTAAGCAAATAAAAAATTGTAAATGTTGTTAAAAATATTTTCTATGTGCCTAAACTTAAGAAAAATCTATTATCATGTTCTCAACTTAAAAATAATAATTTCATTATAAATTTTCTTAAGGATAACTTGTTTATTATAAATAAGTTTGGTCCTCTGATTGTTGAATGTGTTCAATATAATGGTTTATATATATATATATATATATATATATATATATATTTACGTCCTCTTATACATATTGTCTTTCATCACATATTAGGAATGAATCCCAATTATGGCAATAAATATTAGGATATGTTAATTTTATAAGTTTAAATTATATGTATTCTCATAGTCTTATTGTTGGTATTCTTTCTATCTCTTCTCATCATAGAACTTGTAAAGACTACTTACGTGGTAAGCAACATATTAATCCCTTTCACAATAATCATGATGTGAATTCCTCAAATCCTTTAGAATTAATTTATAGTGATGTTACATGACCCCTTGAAGTTGCATCTCTTAATATTTCTCCATATGCTATTAATTTTATAAATTATCCTATTATAATGATTTGGTTATATTTTGTAAATAAAAAATCTAAAGTTTAATATAAATTCAAAGAATTTAAAGTTGTTGAAAATGCTTTTATTTTTTCTATTAAGAGATTAAGATATGACAATGGTCATGAATAAATTAGTAAATAATTTTATTATTTTTAAATTAATTATGATATTCAAAGGGAATTAACAAATTCCTATTCCCCACAATAAAATGGTATTGTTGAAAAGAAAAATCGCATCATTATTAAAATGGTTAAAATAATATTGTATTATTTAAATTCTCTTAAGTTATTATGGGCCAAAGTCATGAATATTTCCATGCATATTCTAAATAGAGTCTCTACTAAAAATTTAAATATTTTTAATCCTTTATAAATGTGGTCTAATAAGAAATACAATGTGGCTCATCACATGCTCTTTAGTAGTCTCGCTTTCATATTCGTTCTTAAAGATAAAAGAAAGAAACATTATCCTACTTCCTATTCATACATATTTATGGAGGTAAAAATAAATGATTAAGAGTGTATGATTTATCTAAAAGATAAATCATTAAGAATATTAATATTTTGATCTTTTAAAAATATTTTTGTGAGACCTTTGTGGAACCCCCTTATTATTCTTCATTTGATGAACCTAGCTATCTTATCACTTTTTATGAAGAAATAAAGACTGTATAGGAAGTTGATCCAATTATGGATAACTTAGAGAATGAGGAACCTTATCATTTTCCTATTCAATCTAAAAGACCTAAATGGGTATAATCCTTAATTTAAACATTTAATCTTGATAATCTTAATAAATTAATCAGGATTCAATGTTATTATCATGCCTTAATGACTATGTATGAATGTGAATTTTAATCCTTTGAAGAATATATTCAAGATGATAAATGAAATGTTGCTATGTGATCTGAGTATAATGCCTTAATTAATAATTAGACTTAGGATATTGTTCCACCTTCACCTAAAATACATATTTTTGGTTATAAGTAATTTTATAAAATTTGTTATAATTCAAATTATAAATTGACAAATTTAAAGCAAGATTAGTTACTCATGGTTTTACTCAAAAACTTAGGATGGAATATGTTGAAACCTTTGCTCTTGTAAAAAAAAAGAGTATTGTTAGATTTATCATTGATATTACAACTCAAAATGATTGAATTATACACCAAATATATGTCAATAATAACTTCCTAAATGGTGATTTAGAAGAATAAATCTATATGACTTAACCTAGAGGTTTCACTAACCCTAACAAAGAGAATTATGTTTATAAGTTAAAAATATCTTCGTATAGTCTAAAATAAGATCTTTGAACTTAGTATTCTAAAATCACTAGTTATTTTAAAGAACTAAGTTTCTCTATATGTTATTCTAATAATGATCTCTTTGTAAAAGTTGAAAATGGTCATATTATCTTAATTATGTTATATGTTGATGATCTTATTATTATTGGTGATCTAATTAATTTAATTCTTAAATATAAAGATACACTAAGTCAAATATTTGAAATGCATGATTTAGATATTCTTCATCTTTTTCTAGAAATGGTTATATTTTAGGATAAAAATTCAATTGTTAAATCATAATCTTAGTATGATCATAATATTCTTATTAAGTTTAATATATTTGAATGTAATCCTACATCTAATCCTGTTAAAGTTAGTGTTAAGATTGATCTAAAACCTATATGTGATAAATTTAACCCCACACTTTACATATAACTTATTGGTAGTTTGATTTAACTAACCATCACTAAGTCAGATATTTTATTTACTATAGGTATTGTTTCTAGATTCATGAATGATTCATATTTTGATAATTAAAAATTAATGAAATGTATATTTTTTATGCCAAAAAAATTATTAATTTTGGTTTATTTTGTTCTTCCATTAATAATTTTAAATTATATGGTTATTTTGATGCTAAACATGATAATGATATTATATATCATAAATCTACTTCTAGATATATGTTCAAGTTTGGTGTAGGTTTTATTATTTGGAGCAATAAAAATATCTCTTATAATGAAATAAAGTATAAAAGTACTATGGAAGCTTTTAAAGAATTCATGTGGCTACAATAGTTGTTAGAATAAATTCATTTAGATGTTTATTATAGTACAACCTTTCTATGTGATAACCAAATTTATACAACTTTAGTGAAAAACTCACTGTAACACTAAAAAACTAAGCATATTAAAGTTCATATGCATTTTATATGAGATAAAATCTTCAATGATGATATTAATTTGAAGTTTTATCTTATGAATAAATAAGTGGTAGATATCTTCATAAAACCACGTGGTACTACCAAGTTTTATCAAATTTATGCAATATTGGGCCTCTTAGAGCTGACATTGAAGGGGAATGTGCATAACAATATCACTTCCTAATGGCCATGTGTTTATTTCTTATTCTCTATATTTATTCTTATTATAAAACATTGTAATAAGTCACTTAATATGATTTTTTAAACTTCACAAATTTTTGAGTTTACATTATACCTAATACATAAAATAATACTTTGTAATGAAGGTTTTTATGTTATAAAAGGCTCTAAAAATTCTTCATTGATTATTCATGTGAAACCATGAGATGTAATATCATAATCATACTAGCCTATATTTTAAATAATTTATGTATTATAATTCATTTTGTTTCAAAGGATGAAATTGGCACGATGAAGGTTTTTAAATATTTCAAAATTTATGTGTCCTACATTTATTATAATTGATTTATGGAGTATAATTCTTTTATTAAGGTGACGATGACATGTATCCCCACTTAACATTAAGGGGAAGTGTTAGAGCATTTAATTTCTAAGTGGTGCCTTTTATGGACCCTTAACATATGTTGGTTAAATTTAATAATAAGATTTTATTATTTATTAACACATGTTGAAAATATTGTGTAGATAAATAATAAAACATATTTATTCATTATTATTGTTTTAATTATTTTTAGAGAAAGGTTGGACTCATTGGTTACAATAGTCTACCTCCACACCTCAATATAAAAAGGGTTTTACTCCTTTTGTAAATCATTCATGATTCACAAAACAAGAAGTGATTCTTATTATGTGACATTGAGATATTTATGTTTATAAAATTTATTTAGAGAGTTTTGTGAAGATGAAACATATAATAAGTGAGAAGAGAAAGATTTATGTTTTGGTTTCTAGTTTCTCAATATTGAATATATCAACTATGTTTTTTTTTAATCTCTCTAAGGTTTTCCAAATTATATGCTATGTCAACCATTGATCTATGTTATTTACTAATTGATTAATATCTAGATATATTATATACATTACATATTGTATAGATTTTAACAATGTTTAGTGATGTACAATGATTATGAGTATTGGGGTAAACCCCTTATGCCATGATGTCTATAAAATAGAATACTGCGTAAACTTTGATGATAGTCACTAATTTTTTTTAAATTATCATAAAAAATTTATAAAAAAAATTAAAAAAATATAAAATAAATACAAATGATTTTTATGTGTAAATATCATTAAATTTCAACCTAAAGTCGATAAAAATAACATATGTATTAGATTTATTAAGGGTAACAAGATATCCTCTTCAGTATATGATTACTCTAATGTTGAATATGGTTAATAATTTTATGTTAAATTTTATCCAAGGTTGAAGGTTGTTTTCTTTTAATGTTAAGAATTTACAAAAATATGTATGAAATCATAAGACAAAAATCAAGCAAACAAATAATACTATAAAAAATGGGTTCACTAGAATGTTTATTCTATTTTTAATTGAAGTGAATAAAATTTATAAAATTTAACTATTGAAATAAAAATTCTTGAATACACATATCTAACAATGAAATGAAATATGCTATAGAATTTGTAGAATTGAAGATTAGGTAAAAATAGTAAATGAGCTTACAAATATGTAAACCTCCTCAAAATATATTTTATGCTAATTGTGTAGGCTGAATGTAACTAAAAAATATGTAAAATAACTTATGTACTGTGTCGTGACCAAATGTATGAATTTAAATTTTGATAATTTTTTAGGAGGAGGATAATGTTGAACTATAGCCTTGTCTATTAACTGTGGCCATATTATGATTGATTGTGTGCTTGTTTTTTGATTTGGGTCTATATGATTATTTGGGAGGGTTTACTAATTAATTATGTGTGCTTATATGCCATGAAAAATACCTAAAAATAATTTGTATTATTTCACAACAAACACAATTAAGATAAAGTACACAAAGGGGTCCACAAGTAAGGGGAATAGCCGAGTTATCCTTAAAAAACTCTATGTAATTTGAGTGTTACTTTCATAGCCCAAATGAGCCTTGGGCTGATTTAGTTCTCCCTCTTAGGGTGATTGTGTGATCCATTATTTTTAAATTATATGATTTAAGCTATAATATTTATTTAAATGATTGATAATGGATTCCTTTGATCTGTAATTAAAAAAATGCATACTTATCCTATGATTGTTAGAATGAAACATATATTGAAATTGGAAGAAAAACATGCTCTTTTTCTTAGTTTACAAAGTAATTTTTAGATATATTGGAGAATATTTGGTATGACTATTTTTGGGACCAACATGCCCCATTCCTTTTTAAAATTGGAACCCTTTTTGTATGACCTAGAAAATGTGTTGACTTATACGGGTCTTAATTTTTTATTTCATAAACTTGTACAAAAGTGGCAAGTTCTAATGACTGAATAATAAATTTTGAGTTAAGTGTGTATAAAAATATGCACTTCATTGAAGTCTCCAACAATGTTAAAAAAAAAAATTTGGGTTAGGATCTGCCATATTTCAAGACTTGGGCTTATGAAATCAAGTTTAGAGGATATGATACAAAACTCATTCATATTTACCCATTCATAATTTTTTAGTACTTTCGGTTTATTTTAATTAGTATTTAAGTTCTTGTTATTGCTTTATGTATTCGATTGTTGACTATGTGTCCTTTTCCTTGATGACCATACATCACTCCCTCAAAACTCTTCCCATTCATGTTTTTAAAAAACTCTTTCAATTGTGAGACTATGATTAAGCTAAATTTTACCACTTTGAACCTTTTTTCATCCTCACACATCACACTCATTAAAAATATTGTACAATACTCAATGAATTATAGGATCCTAAACCAATCAAGTTATGCCATGTGGGATGTCCTTTCACCTTCACACCTTTGAGTTCATCAAGTAGCCTGCATAAAGATAAAAATAGTGTAATGTTACAAGCTAAAAGAATAATGCCACATGACACATT